>JAUTCZ010048314.1:0-11543 GCA_032273805.1 Melanodrymia brightae | reverse complement strand
GTTACCAGCTTTAATAAACCAGTGAATGCAAAGGATACAGCTTTAATAAATCTGTTGTTTTATGCACCAAAGAATTACTATAACGTATTTTTAAAGGGATACTAAATTTTGAGACGGAATATTGATTTTTGAAATTCACTATTCCTTAGGGATAGTGGTACAAAATTTTAATTTCGACCCCTGAATCACAACGAGTCGCAGGCGGTGATGACGAAACCGAATTGACCCTGAGATCGCAACGCTGTCGCACTAATCGGAACATTCGTCTCCTCCTCCTCCTCACCTTTCCGATTGTTCCGACATCCTCGACACAGACAGCCTGCGCACGGCATGAAGTTGCTGTAGCAGGGACAACGCTGTCCCATGCACGTCAAGATGTTCGGTAGGTTGTTCCGAGCGCATTTACAAATCTTTCTCTTTGGCTCGGACCCCGTCGAATCCGTGCGAAGTCGTTTGGTGGGTAATTAAGAGAGGAATTTTTCCTCGTAGGAAATCCTCTGTGATTTGCCAAGTTTTTGTCCGTAATCAAAATGTTTCTCATCAAATGATTTGCGATGAAACTTTACCTTCTTAGGTGTGTCCAAATTCAAGCTTTGTGCACGCACACGGTTATGAACACGACCAAGAACTTCACTTTGAACACGAGTGTGAACATGACTGTGAACGCCAGTACGAACATGAGTATGAATGCGACTGTGAACTTGACTGTGAACGCGACTGCGAACTTGACTGTGAACACGGCCATGAGTTACACGATTGTGAACACGGCCATGAGTTACACGATTGTGAACACGGCTATGAACTCGCCTCTGAACATGGGTATGAACTCGGCTGTGACTAGTGCTTGATTTGGAAAGCGTTTCCGACGACTTGTCTATATTGTCGGGTGAGAACGTGCTAACTCCGTGCCTGTTCGTCAAACTGGCGCTTGTGATGTCATCATCAGAAGTCGTCGAAGTCATGTGGATAGGATGCAATGTTGGTGGATCATTTTGAGAATTATCACTGGTAGCAGGCGATCGGATATATTTTGATCGTCGTTTACGCGTTCTTTGATTCTTATACGAAACTGGAGTCAACACCGGCATCGTAAGGCGTGGCGCACACGTACCCAACACATAACCAGGATCTTCAAACTTCAGAATGGTTTTCAACAACAAATCCAAACTGTTCGTTTCGCCGTTGGACATGGCTGATGCTATTTCTGTCCCGATCGGCGAACCGTAGATGTAGCCGCACAGTTTCTGGAAACACAAAATCAATATCCTCAACAGACTATTTTCGACGAAATTCGCATGAATTTTGCACCAACTACATGTCGGCTTCAATCTGAACTTGCCCCCGACACAACCACTGCAGATGTTGTGTTGACAAATCGAACGAGGTGGTCGTAGTGGTTTCAACGCAATATTTCCACACACACTGCAAGAAATCGCCTGACGCATCAATGGCAAATATCGGTACAGGTCCGCCCAGGACTCTCGATCGCCCGCTTCTGCCTGCATTACACATCTACAGGTGGAAAAGTAAAGTTCCATGGCACTTGATCTTGTTGTCATTTTCACATCGAATGTTTTACACTGTAAACAGATCAAAGAAAAATTAATTGCGCCGCTTCCGCATATATCGGTTTCCGGTGGCAATAGTGACGTCAGAGTAAACCAAATAATGTGGTTTGTGATCAAGGGGAAAGAACTCTATCATTTCTTCTATTTGTATGGAAGGCATTTTAGGATACAAATGGAACGCATGTTCGTGATGAATACCGGCCTCCGTAGCGCAGTGGTTAGCGCATTGGTATTTAGTTCGATACATGGGTCTAGATGGACATTTTGCTGGCTGGGTCGTCAAACTTTGGCGCGAACTGTTTCCACTATTCAGACAATTTAGCGTGACCTTAGAAAGTGTATTAACTATCTAGAAGAATTTTTTTCTCGATCGATTCGTACGTCACAAACCAAGAAATTTTTCATTTTATAATGACATTTTGACGTATTCGAACTTTAATTGGATATAAGCACGTAAACAAATTACAACTAACTCATTATGAATAAGTTTTAAGCCCGATACTTGAAATTGACAGGCAGGTCAAAAAGTAATTCCCATCTATAAAGAAAAGGGTGAAAGAAGATATATACATAACTGTACTTAAATATATAACCATCTTACGCAGATCTGGTTAGTTTGTGGAGAACGAAAGCAAGTCTAAACAAAAGTTCACAGAGAAAAACATATAATTATGTTAAATTTTCGGATAAGGCATGTACAAGAAACTGGTATCCCCATGGGATCTAATTGTGCTCCACTGTTAGACGCGTATTTTCTCTATATACATATCAATCAGAATTTCTAACTAACCTGAAAAAGTCAAAGCTAAGCTAAGAAGTTCAATTTCACTATCCATTATATTGATGATCTTATACCTTTCTATAATAGTAGGATAGCAGAACACCTTAAGGACTAAAGGAAACAACAGAAAGTACAACATCTGTTTCATATTTTGATTTTTGCAAATAGATTCAAAACGACACAGGCCTCTACACAAAGCTGTATGATAAAAGGGATGACTTAAACTTTCCAATAGTCAATTTCTCTTTTTATGTCGAGCAATATACCATCTGCTCTAGTATATGGTGTCTACATAATTATGACAACTTCTGAGATATATATTTTTTATTGCATTATCGGTCAATTGGCCTTTAGCATACAACATAACACTTAATACATATATTATAAGACGTAATATATATTAAGGTGTATAAACATGCATTACATTATATAAATGCTAAGTGTTATAATAATATGAAAATAAGCTGATTAATATAACACAATTAAATAATTTAGAATATAGATAGAGATAACACATATATAATAATATTATACATGAATTATAATGGACAATATATTATTTTTAAGTTAGAATGCTCTATAGCAAAACAGAGCTAGTTTTCATTATTAAATAATTCAATAAATTTCAACATACAAGGATATCTTGTATAACACTGAGGAATATATCTTTTATGAACGGTAATATAAACAGGACATACAACTATAACATTACATTCGTTAGTTATAACATAATTATTTGGTCTTCGAGTAAGACAGCATTTGGCTTTTCCCCACCTTCCGGTTTTGGCAGGTAGCCTATGTGCTGATACACGAAGCCTAGTTAATGCAAATCTAAAATTGTTCAACATAAACAGTCTTAAGCATTTCTTATAACAAAATGTGTCGTGATCACCAGCCTTGTTCATATAATATTATGTCTTTTAATCGTTGCGTAAATAGTGTAAAAAATGTACTCAGTTTGTTACTTCTTGGTTCAACCATACATGTACTTCAGAGAAGCCGGTTTCATTCAATTGAATTTGTCACATTTATAGCCCAGTTAATTTTGTTACGAAATACAACAATGTCATTTAACATCATGTTGCAACACATTTTGCTATATTTTCTATCAGATTTTATAATTCTTAATCATAACTTAACACTTCTATAGTGTCTATTTATTATCATAGGGAATCTGCCACGTTCACTATACATGTACACAAAATC
This sequence comes from Melanodrymia brightae, assembly GCA_032273805.1. Classification (NCBI taxonomy): domain Eukaryota; kingdom Metazoa; phylum Mollusca; class Gastropoda; order Neomphalida; family Peltospiridae; genus Melanodrymia; species Melanodrymia brightae. The sequence goes on along the minus strand of JAUTCZ010048314.1, from coordinate 7,988 downwards.
GTCTCGGCAATTCTGTTTTACATCAAGCAGTTATTCGCAAAAAATTAGGTGTACTCTTTCTATGCATGTTGACGGGCTAAAACGCCAGATTTGTTCACATCCGTAACATAGGATAGGAAATATTAACTTATAAAAAATACAACACACACACGACTTGGTTTTAGAGAAATAAAAGAACGAAAATAATTTTTTCATCTAAAACATGCCCTTTTGTGATTGACATACTAAAGCTTTCTGCAGTTCAATAGAGAATCCCATTGGGGCAAACACTACTCATAAATAAGAAAGTTTACTAAGGTAGCAAACCACAGTGGTTTAAAATTTGAGAGATTTTTTTCAAAAAACTTGAAACATACATTTGACATAAACACCTCTCTGCACACAGAAAACCTATAATCTATAGTGTTTAAGCATGTCAACAAGAAACAAAGCAATTCTAATAGATCCAAATAGAAATTCATCATTTTACACTCATAACTAGCTGACAAAATATTTCTAGAGATTTAACAGTTTTCAACCATACTGACCTCACTCTCAAGCGGGAATGGGGGTAAATGAGACCTATTTTTCTAAAAAGCTTACATACTGAACCCTTGAAAAAGTCACATTTGAACAAAACATTAGCTATTCACTTTTTCACAATAATGGCATATAGGCAATGTGACCTTGATTCACAATGGAGAAATTTCCAGGCTACACATATATGCTCGGGAATATATGATCTGGTCACAGCCATTGAAACATGCATTTGCATCAAAATATTTATGTATTCATATAAAAAACTGATCACACTGAGCAAAAACGTTGAAACAGTAACTGGAAACACAACACCAAATACATAATGGCACAACTAACATACAATAAGTCATATTTAATTTGGATCTCATTGCGTACACTAGACTGGTCACTGTATACTGCTTCCTAACAATTTGAAGTGAACAATCGCCGTATTTAATATACACCTCTTTAGACAGTCTGCCTCCTTTACAAAGCACGATAATCTTTGTTTTCTTTATATTAAATTGAAGTTTCCAATGTATGCAGTAGTCACGAAGAGTATCAATATCCAATTATACATCAGTTTGTAAAACTATGTCACCTGCGTACAAGAGTACAAATAATTTCATCATTCCTATGTCAATTCCATTAAACATACATCGCAAATAAAACCGGAGAGATACATTCACCTTGTCTAACTCCAGTTGCACATAGCAACGGTTGTGAGTCATTCACACAGTATTTTGTACATCTATGCAATTAATTATTATTGTGGTGTTTAACGACACCCCAACACTAAAAATAGATATCGGCTATTGGGTGTCAATTATATCTGGTGAGAACGAACAACATCTATACATAATTATATATCGCGTATTATGTTTAACATTTAACCCAAGTTCCTAGTTTTATTAATTTATACAACAAATTGTCTCTCACCACACAATCGAAAGCTTTAGAAAAGTCCACAAATTCACAAAAAGCTGTTTACTACTGTTTATCAAGTGTGTTATTAACGAATGCAATACAAATAAATTATCCATGGTTCCCATGCCTGTGCGGAATCCAGCCTGTCCTTCAACATACTTATATAGCCCATCAGGTTGTTCACTATTGTGTAAGCATTTTACCCAGGCAACTAAGTAGTGTAATAGCACAATAGTTATCAACATCATTATACTTCCTTTTTATGTAATGGTATGGTGTAGCCCGTGACTGTGGCAAGTTGCCGGACTTGATGACTGCATTAAAAATAGAACACAGATAAGAACATAGTACATCTTTTCCCACTGATTAGAAACTCATTTATAACACGATATGATCCGCTGCTCTTTTGAATATGCAACTGACTAATAGCGTCCATGATTTCTGCATTGGAAATATTCAGTTCTTCGAATATTACCTGAAATTCATTATTCGCGTAACGTTCAATAAAGTCAATCACATCTTCGTCTGGAGTAAAAAAGTCACTTGACGGATTGTTGACATGTTTGAAAGATCATTAAGAATATTTACAAAATCTAACATAGTTTGGTTAATAAAATCATCATTAAAATCAGGTTGTGAAGAAAATAATATATTCAAGTTCATCTAATCTATCGATAATTTCATCAGACGAAAGTTTATCGACAAACACGATTTCTTTTTCGGGTAACCATTTAAATTTAAAGTAAATTACTCCGTATTGTTAATAATTATGTACACATTGATATTAAATGATACTTTAGGGCATTTTCATTACTATCCCGATTTTAGACAACACCGTGTCCTTGCTCAGAAGTTGTTTCGTCTAGGTTTTACAGTCAACCGGCTCGTGAAAACTTTCAACATGTTCTATAGCGGACAATCAGAGGCTATTTCACGATATAACGCATCACTGACACAGATGATATCTGATGCAATATGTCTTTTTTATCGTTTCGGTGAAGACAGCGGGCATAATTTATGCTAGTAATATGGCTGTGCTTACGTCGTGTGTCAGCATTGGAACAGGAAACGCCCAAGTTTCACGAAACCTGTGGCGTGTTCAGAGAACAAATATTTCGCGAATACTTGCTAGACTGATTTTTGCATCTAATATTAAATGAATGTGATATGATAGAACACGATTAGTACCAGTTAAATTATACGCGAGATTTCGCCATCCTGAACACGACTCTGGTATTATCACTGCTTTGGCAGTGATTCGTAAGCACAACCTATCTCTTCTATCTCACACTATCCCTTCGACCCTATCTTGTGCAGAGATACGCATTTGTTCATGTCAATGTTTTGTCCTTTAGATTTGACCATTTCATATCAAACACAAAACTAAAATCAAAAGCTTTTGACGTATCACAAAAGACCGCACAATAATGTTTCTTGTCAACAGGTTTACATGCTAGTATACATGTATGTACTTGGTTATAATTCTAAAAACTATTATATTGTACTAAGGCCAGATCGATAGGCGCTTTGGTATTCAAACAGAAATAATATAATTTTATAGTTGATTGAAAACTATTATTTCAAAAACTGTCCCATCGCAGCTAATACGCGATATATTATAGGTTGGTAGTGGGTTATATTGGTTTAACCATACATACAAGTGACGTAGGCCTAACTGCGGTGTCGAATGTATTCACCACGGTTTTACCGAAACATGTTTTATGATCACAAGCAGCGTTTATTTCACGAGCAAAACGGTAATCAAGATATAGAAACATATGTATGGGCTTTCAAGTTGGTATTCATTACTTGATAGTATTTACTTAACTGTTGGAAAACATCGTATCATAGGATATTCTGTACCAAGCGATACTCATTGACCATTGATACTAGTTGTATATTGGAATTATGGTTAACACGTCAACCGTGCCAACAGTGTTTTGTTTTGTCTTAACGACACCACTGGAACACATTGATTAATACTCAGTGGTTATTGGATGTGAAAGAAACCCGCTGCCGCTACACATGCTATTCTTACCGAATAACAGTAAGGGGTTCTTTATGTGCACTTTTGCACAGACTGGATAACACAAGAAATGGCCTTTGATGGACCAGTTGTGGATCTCTGATTGAAACGAGAAATAACCCAACGGATCCACTGAGGAGGATCGATCCATCGACATCGGGCGGACGCTCTTGCGCCGAATTACGCCCATCGCACCGTGCCAAAACGTCATCACTTTTAATTGGCGAAAACGACAATGTTTTTGCTAAAATTATAGGCACCGTTTTTGCGAAAACTTCCACTATATGTTTGGCAGGATAATAAATGTTCGACATTGAAAACAAGCACTCGTCGTAATGCTTGTCCAGACATGCATTGTCACTGCATATACCAACACAATATGAATATTTGTATTACCCATATGGACAGGCATGTCGGAGACATTATCTGACAATACGGAACATTATTACCTTCCCATTTGTACAATTATAATAGTCTCTAGATGCTAGTGATAATTAAAATGTTTATAATTAACTGTAGTTAGTTCCCATGGTACCTATAATTTCAGTGTGCTTTCCCCCGTAGTCAGTACAGCCAGATGCACAAGTGGTAGTACTTAGTAACTACGCCATGGTGAAACATTAATGCAGTTTAGTTGCAATGCGTAATACTTGAACATACAATTATTGAGAAAGAGTCCAAAATATCATTCAATTGTCAGTCAAGTCATGCAATTGGTGTGCTTCTAACTCGTGTATGGATGGTAGATAATTAAACAGAACATAAAGTTTGTAAATAATTTTGCAATTCTTAATTACCACACACATATTGCTCACCACTAGTATTCTCTGTCATTGTCCTGTTTGAACAAGTCTCTGATAGAGCAGAAACGGATTATGTATGTCCAATTACGTCTTTTCATCTAATGGCGACAATTACTCTTGTCATCGACTGGAAATCGATGCTAATTGTATCGCCGAATCTTGAACACGGGTCATCTGCGTCTCTGAACTCTGATATTTTTGGTCATTTCTCGATTTGGGACAGAACAATCCGCAACAGATTTGACGGAATTTCGTTCCGAAAACGCAATAGAAGATACAATTCATACACGAGTTCACAATAGACATAAAATCGGCAAAGTGCCAAAAAATATCGCAACTCATAGAGCAACTGGCTTCCCAATTGAGAAAAGCAAACATAACAAGGTCAAGAGAGTCTAGGAAAGTTGCAATTAACGACGTGGTCGTAATAGCAATGATCATTATTGTCAATCGGTGTTCCGAGCCATCTGGGTGTCTCTCTATCTGTTGACTCTTTCTAAAATGGAAGTGCTGTTTGACTGAACGCACTATGAGAATATTAAATATAAACATAACAGCCATCGGAATCATGAAACGAAATATAAAGCCAAGATATCCTACATACACTGTCTCGTAGAAGGTCGACTTGTAGAACGGGCGATTGTTCGACATGTAGTAGGTAGCGTGACGTAACCACGTGGTTTTCAGATCTGTGTTATAGTAGAAGACAGGGTGGAAGACCACCCACTGAGGAATGTTGAAGATGACGCACCAAACACCGAGTACTGCCATGATAATCACCAGACGACGCTGGCTCATCAAAGTCTTTGCTGCCAATGGTTTGGCCACAGACACATACCGCTGTACTGTGATTAACGCTGTTAGGTATATCTCTGCCATATACACTGTCATAAAGACTGGGTATGTCGCATTCACTAGTTCTGTCAGAGCTGCTCTCGCTTGTTGCCCCACTAGAAGATCGTCTGCTGAGCGGAAACTATTGAGTAGCAATAACAGAATGTCCACAAATGCGAGGCAGACTAACAGTTTTGTACCCAAAGAGCGCATCGACTTCTGGCGGAGAACAATGACAGCAATGATGTTTGCAATGATTCCGAATATTATAAAACACAACCCGGCTATTCCAAATCCAGCAGCCAGGTCCTTCTGCGTTTTGTTAGAAATATCTGTTGATATGTTTATCGCTCTTTTCTGACTGTTGTTATAGTTGACTATCGAACTAAGAGACATGTTTAATTACATGATTTGCTTTCCACTTCACAAATAATGTTGTTGATATTCCGAAGGTGAAATAAAGAAGGTGTATGTTCTGTCAGTGGTCCAAAGCATCACGTTGATATACATGTATAACGTTTGCACGCTCCATAGAACATGTTGAATCACCTAATTGTAGAATCAAGTAAGAAATACTTCCCACCATTCACTGAGGTTGATGAATCTGTAGATATAATAATGTTTTAGTTTATGAGCTTGGGTTAATTTTGACACAGAAGACACGAATCAATAGTGATCCCATCAAGTCTTCAACACGACTAACAATTGTATAGAAGTAATGGCTTACTTTCAGTAATATTCACAATTTCTCACAGTGCAGTGTACACATAACCAATACGTGTACACGTAACTAAATAAATAAATATACATACACGTATTAGCATTCTTCATTGTCAGAATCCCAGCATGGAAACACAATAAAAGGCCATCTGAAAGGTACTAATGCTCATTGTATGTGGACGTTAATACGTCCGGAATCGTCACCCGTTGTAGTAAAACATGCCGTTCATGGCATTAGCTTTTCATTAATAGTCAGTCTGCTCGTCTGCGTTTTTCTATGAGCTCTCGAGTGGGCTACACTATTCGTCTGCTTCCGTGGTAGATGCAGTTATCTTTATGTTTGGAAAACAACCGTCCTCATAGCGGGAGCGAATAATTACAAATGTCAGTGGAAAGTGCAATCTTTATAACATTTAACAACAGCCTTGACATTATGTATTATGATTGCTGTTTAATTGGGCATATTATAAGAACATTAAATGATCGCATTTGACCAATCAGACATGATATGTTACAACAAATAAGCTCCCGGTCCACGGAGACTTCGCAGCATAAATACATATCGTCCGTATGTGGCCATTAAATCATAATTACTATATTTATTATAAACACAATAGGCGGTAACAGGAGATAACTACTAGAAACCTAACGATATAAAATGTAATAATTTATAATGTATACATGAGTATGTGTGTGTATGTATGTATGTATGTATGTATGTATGTATGCATGTACGTAGGTGTGTGTGCGTGCGTGCGTGTGTGTACATGAGTGCGCGCGCGTGCACGCATTTTGAAGATTGTACTATTTTTTGTACGTTATTACATGTATAAAAAAACACTGTTTGTATAATGTTAATTCATATTTGATGTAATACGAACGCTGTATCCCAGTGAACAAGCTTGGCTGCATCATCGAAACTAGTAATATAGTCAATATTATTTCAACCATTACCATCCGTCCCAAACATCTGTTATTGTTGTACACGAAGGCTAGAAGGTGTGAAGAGATGAGACGAATAGAACACGCCTGATGAGACTTTAGCATAACGGAACCGAACCATAATATTATTGTATGGCAATCAATTTACCTGTAGTGTTCCCACACACCTCACATTGCATTCATGGGGCCGGTTTAATGGAGAGGTTATAACGTCTCTAGTGGCAGCCTTAGCCATGACATTACACTACGATTGCGTAAATGACAATATTTGAAGACAACGAAGCGGTCACAGGGGTCAATTTAAGTATCGTAGCCGCAAAACCTCGTTGTAGTTAAACCTTGTATCGATACACAGGACAACTTTATGTTATCGTTGCGTTAAGCAACGCCGATTAAACCGGCCCCTGGACAATAAGTACTGCACAAACACCATTGTCTTGCATGGGATAACCCCAGTGACCTTTCCACTACGTGTCCTAAGTTATAAACAAACAGTGCCTTGGAGGAATCTCTCAAGTACCTTCAGAATTTATGATTTATGATTTATAGATTTTACACAAATCCTTATGGGCGCTTGTAGGGTTATTTATCTGGAGCCTTGAAAGAATCATGAAACAGTTATGTACAATAAATGTCTTAAATGGTTCATGATACTAATCTACACAAAACGTAGGCTATTAAAGTATTATTATGGTGACGTATGTAATCCAGTGGAAATTTTTTGATGAATGCAAGCCACTTGTTTAGATCTCTTAAGGGGATACCAAACAAGAACAAAACACAATTATTTGGCAAAAACGAAATGGCCGCCAACCCAATTATGGACATAAATAGAAATACGCATAGAATGCGATAAGTTTTATAGACAATGTTTTTACAAGTAGTGCAAACGACGCATAAAGACCCAAGCTTTCATTTTCAACCATAAAATAAATTAAGTAATATATAATATTTTTCAGTAAAACAAAAACGAATAGCTGTTATCGTCGAAATGGGATTTTTCTTAGTCCATCGGCTACTGGGGGACCCCATGCTCCCCACTTGGCCACAATCCAACTTCTTTGGTATTTTCAAGTAGCCCTGATGGGTCTGAGGGTAAGGGAAAATGTTAACATTGAATAAACGTGTTCCAGGTATACCTACTGGGCCAATGTAAAAGTAAAAGTAAAGTTTGTTTTATTTAACGACGCCACTAGAAACACATCGATTATAAATCAGCGATTATTGGACGTCAGACG
>JAUTCZ010048303.1:0-11547 GCA_032273805.1 Melanodrymia brightae | reverse complement strand
GTCCAAGAACACTTACATGGGTCTAGATTGACATTTTGCTGACTGGACGACCCTGTGAAGATAAGAGGGTCGTCCAGCCAGCAAAATGTCCCTTGTCAGTCTATATAATGAGAGTTGATCCAGATCACTATTTACAAACACGTCCATTCGTATTAAAGATGTGGAACGTGAAGTCACTCTGTACGCTCTATCCGAATCAGACAGTGCATACAGTATATCTAGGTATGTGACACCATAACTTGTTTCAAGCTCTGTTGGAAAAACAAGATAATTTATGGTCTAGTAAGCAAGAACAATACAAAAAATGTTTTGTGTGTTTAATAACATCACTAGAATACGTTAATTATTAATCAGCTGTTATTAGGATAACAAATGCATGGTTATAATTTATATCGACACTTGACCAGAGAGGACAGCCAATGCCGTCACGTAGGCTACTGTTACCGAATAACAGAAAGGGTTCTTTTATGTGCTATGTGGATCACTGGTTGGAACGGGAGATAACCCAACGGGTCCCCTGAGGATAGATCCTTCGAGCCTCAGTCCGCCGCTCTTGCGCTGAGCTTTGAGTTATCTTTAATCATATTTAAAACCAAACCTGAATTGCATTCTATTTGTATTAATTGTCCAAAACGACATTGTTTTGCAGTCTGCCTTCAATGATGGGTCAGGTCCAAAAGGCGAAGTTTGGACGACGTACACGAGAATAGGCGACTACGTGTTTGGCATCATCCTGGGAGTCACGTTATCAGCAGACTACAATCTTACACCTGATAATGCTGGCTTTAACTTTGTAAGAACAACACTTTTCTCTCATTAATCATTTCATACATGATATTCTATATTTCAATCTATAGACAGTTCTGTCTAAACGAAGAATTGTCTTAAGGACAATAGGATTCTGACTAAAGTACTATTTTCCAAATATATACAATCAATATCATGCCACATTTAGGGTAATTGAGGTCGGCCTATGCCTATAAATAATTATAGAATGAACATTTCTAATATCTTATATCCCGTTATAATCATATTGCACAAAACCACGAACAATAAAATGATTTATGTCGCTGTTATCTCGCCTGTTTACTCGTGTTTGTCCAGATGCGTGCGCGTTGCATATTAGTTAATTATTGTTTTATGTCCTTATATCCAATTATGGTTCAAGCACGTCTGCCCTCGACAAGCAATCCAACTGCTATATAGTGTTAGTATGAGAGAGGAAACCCGCCACTCCTATTTGATAAGTAGCAAGGGATTTTTATAAGCATTTTCCAAGACAGGACAGTACATATCATGGCCTTTGTTAAACCAGTTATGGACACTGGTCGGTGTAAGGAGAAGTACACCTAACCATTGAATCTAGCGGAGCAATCACTCTGGGTTGGAGCTGGTACTGAGATTTAAAATCCCATATGCCACGAATGGGATTCGAACCCAGTATCTACCAGCCTGAAGCGTTAACCACCCCATTACGGAGGTCGGTACCAATTTGATTTACAATGAATTCAATTCCTGTACTTTAGTTCTCGCCAGATACGGTGTTTGCTAGAAGCAGAAACCACACGACAGTACAGATGGAGTTTGGCATGGAGTCCCCACTGAAGTTGACGTCACGCTGTACCAGGGATAACATCTGTCTCTACTATACCAGCCCAGCTTTTCAATTTGGGTAATTTTGTTATTATATTCAATTCAATTCTTTATTTACCTTGAGCTTTACAGTTCATCAGTCTCAATAGACGTGTATAATATGATATTGTATTAAAGGGTGAAGTTGCAGCGTTGTCAGAGTAGGTCTATAATTTAGTCAACAAAGTTTAAGCTAGCAATGCATACTGGCCATCATTCCGGAAGAGTTGTCTCTCAATTACTCCTTATCCTGCAACACATGCGAGTTAAACTTGTGTAAATTGGAATAAATCATAATTATATCAGTTAATCTTGACAGTAGCGATACTACATATCCCTGCATTCATGACATAGCTGCGTTTTAAGATGACGCAACCACAATCTGATTAAAATCAGATCCATCATCCGCTATAGGCAACAGATGATGGATTTGATTTTATTCAAATTTACGCAACCAGTATCAATAATCAATGAAACAATCGTTATGACCTTTGAGAATAAGACGCACGTTTCCTGTAAAGCAAAGGTACTTTTAAAAATTGTTTGTTCAACGTTACGTTCTTACCTTTTAAGATGCCAGTATCCACAGTTTCAACCACAAGTTGTATCCATATGGAGATGTACTATAACATACGATCGGTAATTAATGGCCAAGCAACACGTTTTAAAAATGGTCGTCAAGCGTATTTATAAGTATAACGTCAAAGCGGACGCAAAAGAAAACAGACGTTTGACGTCAACATGTAGTTAAAACAACAAAAATTAATTACACTTTGTGTTTCTCCTCACTAAATATATCGGAATAACTACCCGACTAATCTTAAATCTAAAAGAAGGGAACGGTTTAAACCTGTAACAGCTATCTTATACCATAATAATTTCTAATGAAATAAATACATACATAATAAATTACATAGATAATGTAAAATGACTTCAACAGGTGTTCTCTATAAATGTATTTATTATTTAACAGACCAACACATCCTTTGTTAGGAAGGTACTGAACGTTGGAACAAAACCTTTTCTACTGTTGGTTCCTAGCAAAATGAATTAATTCGGGTAATAATGGATGGATGGATATGTTTAACGTCTAGATTCAGATCAAGCTGTTATAGCAGACGCCTGTCATGGGCATGAGTTCTGGCCAAGTCCAGCCTTTGCGTCCGTGGCAGGTTCTTGATAATATACACATGTGTTTTATATACGTGTCTCATTTTGTATTCAGGGACACCAAAGTATATCTTTATGGTGAGGAAGACAAAGTGGTTCCAGTATCTACACAGAGAGTGAGGTATATAACCACGGGAAACGAGGATGTTCAGGTTGGAGTGCAGGGCGCCATGAACGAGCAAATTACCTTTGCCTTCATTACCAACAAGACGTATCTTTCTATAGCGTGCCGTATTGGATCATCCGGAACAGCCGTCATCAGCTACAAAGAGAAATCCTGCTCTACCACCTGATGATGTAGTGTGTAATCATATTACAGAGGCGGATCTAGGAGGCCCCCCTTATTATTTTATTATATATTAATTTTCATTTTTTGCGTTGGGTTTAAAATTTCTCTTACTAGATGTTTCATTGGGGCCCCCTAAATGGATTTTCTAGATCCGCCACTGTAATAACATCATGTTAACAACTATCATTGTTTGTTTAGTGAATCGTGTTAAAAAAGGTGATGTAATAAATACATAGATATATACACGTTTGATGAACATTGTTTAGTATTATTAATGCACGAGAATTTCGTAGTCCGAGAACGCTCTGACTGACAAGGGTCTAGATGTACATTTTGTTGGCTACACGACCCTCTTACGGGGTCGTCTAGAGAATCTCCATGTAAAGAAATCTGCCCTGCGTTCAAAGCTCGCGGGCGTTCTGCTTCTGAGACAAAACGTTTTGACACCGATATTTGCATCGACATTGAATGAATGTGATGTGATAGTACACGATCCGTACCAGTCACATAGTTCCAGAGCGCTCTCGCTATTGAACGTAAGGCAGATCTATACAAGTTGTGACGTTAAAACTGTTGTCATAGACTAACTACATTCTAGATCTATAAAGTGTGTTTGTTTAACGACACCACTGGAACACATTGATTATTAATCAGCAGTTACTGGATGTCAAACGTACGGTTATATCAATACTTGGTCACAGAGGAAACCTGCTGCTGTCACATAGGCTATTCTTATCGAATAATAGCAAGATATTTTTGTGTGCAGATAGGATAGCACACACCACGGCCTTTTGACCGGTTGTGGATCCCTGGTTGGAACGGGAAAAACCCAGTGGGTCCACTACTTGCCGTCGAAATTACATGGATGGTCACTCAGTCCAGCTGCCTCGACTGCCTATCCAGGACAGCAGTTAGTGCTAGATATAGGAAACCAGCTACTCCCGCTGTTATTTGGTAGGTAGTAAGGGATCTTTTATATGCACCTCCCCACAGACAGGATAGTACATACCACGGCCTTTTTTAAAACCAGCTCTGGACACTGGTAGTGGCAGTACACCTACCCACCGAGCCTTGCGGAGTACTCGCTCTGGGTTGGAGCCGGTACTGCGATTAAACATCCCATATGCCAAGAATGGGATTCGAACATAAAACCTACCAGTCTTAATATAAACCAGACACGTTAACCACTGCGCAACGGGGACCAGTAGGAAAAACGAAGAACGTGGCACGGGAATAAAAAATTATATGTTTACTCAGTGTCGGAAACCGAACAAACATTTAATAATACATTTATAATATCAGGAAGCACAGATTATTGACTATATCTACATCTGTTGTTAATTCAATAAATGCGCCCGCCGCTAAAATTGTTATGCAACGAAGTCGGACCAGAAAAATCCATAGTATGATCTGGAGCGTAAAGGTAAAGTTTATTTGTTTTAGCGACACCAGTGGAACACATTGGTTGTTAATCAGCGGTTATTGGATGTCAAATGCACGGTATGTCCGGGCCCGTAGCCAGGATGGGTTGAGCCTGGGGCGATCACGTTTACTGAGGGGGCATATATATATACATAATTATCCATATATATATATATAATATATATAAACAAAAATTTCACGTGGGGGGTGCGATAATATTTCGTGGGGGGGGGGAGCATGCCCCCCCCCCCCGCGCCCCCCTTAGCTACGGGCCCGGTTATGTCAACACTTATTCATAGAGGAAACCCGCTTCTGCCACAAAGGTTACTCTTCTTCGAATAACAGCAAGTGATCTTTTATGTGCATTTTTCCACAGACAGGATAGCACACACCACGGTCGTTGATAAATCAGTCGTAGATCACTTGTTGGAACGAGAAATAACTCAATGGGTCCCCTGAGGAGGATCGATCCTTCGACCCATCGAGCCTCAAGCGGAAGCCCTTGCGCTGCGCTATGTCCCTCTCCTACGAGTGTAGGAATACACACTTCTTTAGCTTATACAGTAGTAATAAATTATACATGAAACAAAACAAAACGCATTTTATCCAAAAAGAAATATAAGAAACTAATCAAGCGAAAAAGGAGAATCTATAAGGAACAGTTGGCTTCAGAACGTTCAGATGTGTCCTTAACTGATTCAAACTTATTGTGGTAAACGGGAAATGATAATACCGTACAAGGAAAAGTCAGAAATGAAATATTACCATGCATAACGTAATGATTTGGTGCAGTGTTTCCACGAAACCTTGTATAGTCTATAAATTACCAGAGTTCGCTTACTCAAGATGCCGTTTCTTTGAAAAACAATCCTTCAATTAACATCCCAATCTTAGCAAGCTCAGGAGTTGCATTGGAAAATTATCAACAAAAGTCTGAAACTAATGAAACTGACATGTGTTAAGCTAAATTTCGAGAACCTTTTAGGACTACAGACAGTCCCGTAGCCAGGATTTTGAGGGGTGGGGTGGGTTGGGGGTCGTTTAGGTTTATGTTGAGACACGAAGTGCCTCACACGAGGGCGCGATATAAAACATATTATTTTTAATATTGAAAACAAAAAGAGTCACCGGTAGGGGTGGTCGACACCCCATTGCCTACGGGCCTGACAGATCACTTGTTTACTCTAAAACACGTATTGATAAATATAGAAGTAATTATTACGAAAAAGTAGAATAGCTTTCAAGGGCAGATAATCTGGACTACACGTTTATAAATACGTTTCAAACAAAACTGACAAGAGCTATAACTCTGCACGGCTTAATACCGTTTTCCCTCGCACCTGTTGCAAGGAGAGGTGATCTAATTACAATGACTGTGAAACATGATCAATACTGTAGTACTTTCTCGTAGGGTTTGTCCACGCGCCATCTGGGATGAATTGAATTATTAAAGATACGTCAGGTAGTGGAGTAACGAATTGGACTAACTCTGATGATTTTGTAGGAGCCACACACGCCATATGTACGTCAACTCCACAACGCTAACGTTATTTTAAACTTATTGTGCAGTTTAACGCTTTCGGATCATATTTTTGTTTGGGTTGTTCTAGAAGTTTATAACGTTTGCATTATTTCGATTTTCTGTACTGTTATAATTCAGCTGCTGGTCGATGGTACGTGAAGTAGGACATTCCATTACGGTGAGTGACAGCTTCAATGGATAAATTTATTCCACGCTTCAGTTTTAAAGCGGATGCAACCCTAAGACTAAGAGCGCATAATGCTGGTTGTAACATATTGCTAGTTAATAGAGCATTTTTTAAATTAAAGTTAATTTATATTAAAGGTACAGTCCCTAGTTTTAAGACGAGTGTCACCGTACGTGCGCATCTAATGCGGATGGTAACATGTTTATGGCTAATAGAGCATTGCTTACAATATCAATATTTGTATAGCAAATATTTGTATAGTAGCTGAATAGGGTCATTCAACTTTTGTCTACAACAATTTAGTACGATATACATTATTTTACACAAAAGTACACATTAAGCTACTATAACACACCGAATATACATAATTATATTGATATTGTAAGTAAATAATTTTTTTTATTAGTGCCTAGTTTTAAACCGAATGCCACCGTGCTTGCGCAGATAACACTATTTGCAACTTATTTCTGGCTAATAGTGTATTTTTTTATTATTGAAAATAACATTTACTTACATCTTATTGCTTTTAATATCAATATATACATGTACATATCAAATGCATTTGTAGTAGCTTAATATGGTCCTTGGGCTTTTGTCTGGCACGTGACAGATGAGTGAAGTGGGGGAAGGGGGCCACACGCAAAAGATTTAAAATGATATATGGTAAAATTCTGGTCAAAACGTGGGGAATGAGCTCCTCACCCCATGTCCAGCGCCCCTGAGTATAACGTTGCAATTGTCACTGACATATTAAGTCACAATAAGTGATAGATTTCATCCTATTCCTTAGGTAAAACACAACGTATAATTCCTGACACAACTGTGTGGAGATGTCTATGTGATATCGTTCTGGTAAACAACGTTCATTATGTATGGGGTCACTCGGATCATCCATAGATCTGACCAGAGTTGTGTGTCAATACCTTATTAGTATTCTCGTGTTGATGTTCAAAGACTAACGATTGGATCAGGATGTTCCGTAAAGAACGGAGTATGTTATGCCCATTGATGTACATTTCAAGGCCATTTTGACCGTATATAGTTACTTGTAGTTGTAAAACGCAATTTGCTTTAAAAGGAACATATTTTATCTCCTAAGAAAGAAAGCTGTCTTGTTTTGCGCGGATGGGTTTAGCTAATGACCGGCCTCCGTGGCACAGTCGTTAATGCATGGAGCTTAAGACTGTTTAACCCAGAGCAAGGCTCAATAAGTAGGTGTACTTCCACTTACACCAACCAGTGTCCACAACTGGCTTAACAAAAGTCGTAGTATGTACAGTCCTGTCTGTGGGGAAGTTCATATAAAAGATCTCTTGCTACTTATCAATTAGAACTTCTGTTCTGAACATGCAGTCAGTCGAGGCGGTGGGGCAGTTTGACCATGACAGACGACCTTGAACCTTAATTGGATATATGAACGTAAATAAGTTATAACTAACTAACTTTGCTAATGTCACTGCTTACTGATTGTTCAACCTTATTTTCAGATTAATTTCATTGATTCTGATTGAAAGGATGTGAGAGAAAAAAAATCACAACACAGTGTATCACATATTAATCACCAGTCACTATGATGGCGGCCCATTCCCAGGCCGCTCACTTGATACAGCGCCACAAGACCCTGTCCGTGAACGTGCGGCGGCTTCAAGATGCCCTCAGCACACACCTGGACGACCAGGAGATCAACACATTCATTGACGCGCTCAACGGCTACCACACTACCAGAGACGTCTTCGAGTTCGTAAACTTCTTGAAGAAAATCCTTAACAATCCAGTGAAGAGGCAGCTCCTTCCCTTGATTAAGCAAGTCATTCCTCATGCAGATGCACAAGCTTTTGAGCTGTTAACAATAGGGGGCCGAAATTACAACACACTGCCACGTCCGATACTTTATCGTCCTCATTCGGCCGATCTTGCAGTGTATAAAAAACAAAAAAGTCGTCCGTCGAGTCATCATGGATTCGTTGAAGAAAACATGCAACGCAATCATGTCAAACATAATGATCTAACACCCAGACATCAGATCAGGCGTAATGATCTAACAACACCCAGGCAGCAGTTTAGTAGAGACAATGAACTGAAACCGCAGTATCAGACCATGAACAATGCTCTTGTTCACAGGCACAGAAGTTCACAGTTTAACACACCCAAACGTAGTGTTTCCAAGCACCATGGGTTGAGTCCTCTGTCGGAATCGGACATAGAAGCTAAAACATTGAAGCTGTACATCGGGCAACCTCTGGATTACGAGAGAGGGTTTGGTTTTACGATTCGTGGTGGTCAGGAGTATGGTCTTGGAGTGTATGTGTCGAATGTTGATGATGATGGAGCAGCCGAAGCACAAGGATTGGAGGTTGGAGATCGGATTCTAGAAGTGAACGATATCTCGTTTGAGAATATATCACACCTGGAAGCAGCTACGGTAAAATGCTTATAGTTTTTAGAAATTCATGTCAGAGCATAAATATTAAATACATTACTGTTTCCTTAAAGAGAATCACTTATCATTTCGGCGCGAAAATTATGAAACTGGATAGTTAACACAATGTCATGTTCTAAGGCCACGCTATAATAATTGTCTTGAGATACAGAAGAGCGGAAACGTTTGGCGCCAAACTTGGTGGGCGATTCTCTTTAAGAATTGTGAATTGCGCTATATACTATGTAAGATAGTTATCAATCATTGATATTAGTTTGATGAAAGTCACTGTACATTTGGTATAATGGTATCGCACATATTAAATTATATACTCCCTTCTTTACTCATTTTATTACAAACTAAATATTGTTTCATCATCAAATAGCAGCACAAGGAGAGGTCATTAAGTTCAATCCATTTGTTCTTATAGAAGCTTTGTTAATAATTGGTACAGACATTCTTTATTATGTACGATGGATATTATATATAATACCAGTTCATAACATTGTGCTTTGTGAGTTCAGATTGTAAAAGCGGCCAAGAGATTGGAGCTGTGTATTTCCCGAGTGGGTCGTATTCCTGGATCTCACACAGTGCACCAGGCGTACCGGTGGGTGGGTCCAAACGGTCGTCCAGTGTCCCCACCCCCAGAACTGGAACAACTAGGGTCAGTAGAGGAAACGCCTGAACACCGCAGTAGGAGTGGAAGTACACTACTAAAGGGAAGTGATGAAAGAAAGGTAAAGACACTAATTACAGTATCTGCATGGTGATAATTTCAGGAAAAAAAATATTTCGCCTCACAGCATTTGGTGATAATACCAGACAATGAAAACTAAACCACTAAATGTGAACAAGTGGGATTCGAACCTGCTGCACCGATTCGTATGACAACTGACAGTAAAACACCATAACTGCTCGGCCAACCAGTCTTTCTTTTAAAAAGAACACCAATTTAGTCGTGTATACGATGTGTACGGTCAAGCACTCAGTTCCAAGTCAATTTATAATACGTAGTATTATCAACAATTTTTCAATTGTATCCGGGCTTATGTTGCAGCAGGAGAAACACCGACTCAGGACATAATTATAAATGAAAAAAAACCCCACTTATATGCCCAAGTGGGATTCGAACCTACAGCACCGATTCGCATGGCAGTATTAATCACAGTAAGAATAATACACGAGTGGCCGTTAGATATCATTTATCTTGCAACGAGTTGTTGCAAAACGTATCTAACGAGCGAATGGGGTGCAAGATAATTGATATCTACCGGATACGAGTGTAGTATTCTATTTCTTACATTACCCTATTAAATTTTTCAAAACAAATCGCGGTTACCAACTACACACATTTGACCTGACACTCAAGACGTGACCTAATTTTACCCACTGCGTGCATTGCCGTGCAGTGTACATATCCGGCGGGCACTGCGTGTTGGAAGGCTGTGTGGAAACTTTTAAGTGGTTTTATCCACCAAAGGTTCAAGCACCCCCGCCTTGGGCACGGTCCGCCATAAAGTTAATGCCAAGGCTGTGTCCAAGGCGGGTAGGCTGTGTGTTTACGTCAGTTGGTTTTTATTATGTGGAAATCAAGCCACACCATTCTGACAATACTTTCACATTCCCGTGAAGTTTGGATTATCTAGCCAGAATTTCATTAAAAAAGTTTAGTCTTAATTCACTTTAAAGTTTAGGTTATAAGTTAACGTTATTAATTGATTAGATTAATATTACCAAAAAAAAAATAACAAGAAGATGCACAAACAAAATCCCCCAAAACTGTGAAATATTATGTTTTTGGGGGGCAACGTAAAAGATAACGTTTTTAGCCCGGTGTTCTTTTGCTTGAGCGTTAACGGTTTATTATATACTCTCTGATTTAGTGTTGACATACACGATATCGAGTAGACAAACATACAACTATAAGGAAATCAATAACACACAGTCTTGACAGAAATTCAAACCTTTCTTACAGTAGTGTGAGTTTGCCGCTAATTAAATTTAAATAATTGATGAAACGGAAACTTAATTATTTTCTCATTAATTTTGCATCATAATTAACTTTGGAAAAGTCAAGTTTGTTGTACCTGTACATACGTGTTAATGATATTACACAATGATATTCGTGTATGTATATTTGTGTGCATGTACAGTATAATATGTGTGTACGTGTATAATATGTGTACATATATGTATCGACGGGCGGGCGGACGTACGGATGGACGGACGTACGAACGCACGAACGCACGCATGCACGTACATGCATACGTATGTACGCACGCACGCACGCACACACACACACACACACACGCATACGTGTATGCAAGCATGCACGTACGCGCGCATGCTCGCACGCACGCATGCACGAACGATCGTATGTATGTATGTATGTTTCCGTCAGCATTAAATCTCTTTCCGAATAATACATGAGTGGCTGTTGTTTAATTATCATGTAATCCTGCAATGGGTTGTTTCATAACACATCTAACATGCTTTCGCTCATTAGATACATTTTTAAACAATAAGTTGCAAGATAATTGATATTTAACAGACACAATTTATATTTCGTATATACCCTGAAAACATTTTCAAAACAAATCGTGTGTTCCAACTACTGTTCAAGAGGTGACTTGATTTCACCCACTACGTACAGTGTACTTAACAGGAAATAATATGCTGATATCTTTGGTAAATTTTGAAGATTGATACGAGAATAATATTGAGGCAGTGACACTGTTGATGTTGTTTATCAAATTGTTATCAATACAAATAGCAATAATACTAGTCCATGGGCTACTGGGGGTCACCGTGCACCCCCCCACCCCACCCACTATCCAACTTCTCGGGTATTTTCAAGTACCCCTGGGTCTTAGGGTCAGGAAAAATCATGTTAACATTGAATA
>JAUTCZ010048292.1:0-11548 GCA_032273805.1 Melanodrymia brightae | reverse complement strand
ACTGCTTCGAACGTAAAATAACTGAGGAGGCGGATCTCAGGCGGACGTTGGACTTCACAAAAACTCGATTTTACTGTCATGCCAACAAAACCAAATTTTTTTTTGTGTCTACATTATTTGAATTGTTGAGCATGCCAATTATGTCCTGATTCTAATCGTAGACACATCATCCTAACACAGAAGTGGACGTTTTATTGGTTTAACATACACGGCTCCAGAATGCTTTCAAAAGATTTTACAGTAGACACACGGGTTCCGTTACAGAGACATCGTTGCTTGGCGGAAATGCCTACTAATACAATAACATATTAAAATTTAAATACATCTCATTCACTGTTGCAGTTCATGTTAAAAGATTAGCATTCAATCCTTTAACAAATCTTACGAATAAAAATAAAGTAGTACTCGTAGATTGTCGACTTAATTCACAATATTTCGTCGCCATCCTGCAATCCAATTATGGTACAAAGCGTCATTACTGAGTAGAAAACAACTAAACGTATAATGCAGGATTCTAACTAAATGGATTTGAAATTACGTTGGCTTATAGTTCAAGAGTCCAGTTGAGTAAACAAGAAAATGTAAGTAGATGTTAATTTTAACAACAAAAAAATGGTATAAAAACTAAACATAATTATATGTCACAAATAGCATAGATGAACACGTACGGTAGCATCCGTATTAAAACTCTTGCATTGCGGAATGAACGCACTTTGAAAGTAGAATCATTCAAAGCGATGTCTTCTTCTCGTTCACTTTTATATGGTCGTTAGACCCTCAGATGTGCCGAATTAATAAACTGAATCGTCAATTGGAGTTCACAAAAGCTACTCCATAACTTCGTTTATGGATACTTTACTATGGCCAGGTGTTTATCGTTATGTTTTGGATATTGGGGTTTAAAGTACTGTAAAAATTTATTTTCAATTCAAGTTTGTGCAAAGGTTTACTTATTGGTATTACTTTGTAGTTTAGAGTATCTACAATGCGTTCGGTTCTAGTGGACACATTTCAAAATGGCCGCATCGATTTCCATCAATTATCTTTTATTAAATAACTATGACAAATAATGTGTCAGGAGGATAGGAAATGTTTACCGGATATACTCTAGTGTCTGAGATCAACTAGTGCAGGGACGTTTTCCTGTCTGTTCTAGCTTAAGGTGAGTCTTCAATCCACAATGGCCAGTTCCGAGCCGGAAGATCTGTGCCAATGTTCGATATTGAACTCATTTAGCGAACAATAACTATCATCCCTTATAGGGATATGTCGTTTAGTGAATCACGACATTCAGTGAACTGCATGTCTTACCGGGCCGTGTAATAAATAATAATTGGAACTGATATTATTACCAGACGCATGCCAATAGCAGACGAGAGTGCGTTATTTGCCGCGCAGAACACAATAGATGCATACCATATACCAGACCAGTGATATGTTATTGGAATTAATTCTCGAAGAATCAGTCTGGCTATTAATAGACGAACACTCTGGAATTGTGACGTCACAACGGATCCAATTAGCAAGCTGGTTGTGTGAAGCAGATACTCATGGGAAATAAACATTAGTGATCCACTTCTGGGATTTCATAACAGAAGAGCGCTTTCCGGTATTGTTGGCACGTGCTTTTGGTGCAATAGTTTAGAGCAATCAATTACCTGTGTCTTTTGGAATAATCCATGGTATCATATCTGCGACACCAGGAGCAAAAAGTAATATTTAATCCTCTATACATGTCAAATCGTTAATTATTTACTTTCACTCTCGAGAAAAAATAAGGCAGGACATCAAATTATCACAACTACTGGTTTGGCCGACCTGTTATGGTATTGGACTGTCAAATGCCATGCGAATCAGTGCAGTAGGTTCGAATTCCACTTATGCTCATAAGAGGTGTTTTTTTCAGTTATAAAAGGTATATTTTCCCGTGTTGACTCAACTTGAAGATATACTACACAGTCTGAGAATAACACATTAAAATAATAGCAAAGCCGCTCTGGTGTTAAATGCTGCACTAATACTGCTGATTATACACTAATACTGCACACCATAGACCGCTGAAAGCAAAAGGACGTTTGTGTGACAGAATGGTGTTAAAATTATAAAGATGGCTACCTTAGAGGTTTTATTGTCCAAAACGGAAGCGTAACCGACAAATGTTCAACTAACACCCTTCTATTTTTACATGGAATTGTGTTCTTTACCAATCAATATTGAATTCAAGAGGGAAATATCTGCTGAATGCAAAACTCTAATAAAATAGATAGATACATGATACACATCATAGACCCAATAGCTTACTTGACGTGTTTAGCTTCTTTTTCATGTGAATAATAGATATCCAAAGCGCAATATTCATACTCATAAGCAGAGCTCAACCTGTAGATAGCCAAATTAGGCAATGGCTAATTTGTTAAAAGTTTGGGTACAAATTTTGGTAAATGGCTAACAATATGTTGTTCTAATTAGCGTCTTTAAAACCATTTTCCTGAAAATTGCCACCATTTTTATTTTATTTTGTTATTATTATTTTTTTTAGTTTTTAAAGTTTGATTGTCCCCAGAACATCTGATGATGTCAAGGTTACCATAATTTTTGGACAATTGGCTAACAAAAATATTTTCCAGAGTTACCACTACATAAGCCTACACGAAATAGCAGACATCATTATATAATTACATTGAAAAGATACATACTAGGAATTAAAGGCACACTCTCGAGTTTTAATATGGATACCACCCTACGTGAGCATCTAATGACATTTGTAACATATTGCTAGCTAATACAGCATTTATTAGTATTAATATTAACCTTTATGTGGATCTTATTACTTGCAATAATTATCAGTATATTATGTATAATATCCTATGTGTTTCTTTGGATATAATAATTATTATGTAACAGGTATCTCAACCACCACTGGAGAGGCGCGAACCAGGATCCTCTGTGTGCCGGTCCAGTGTTGTCTATCGATAATGTGAGCTATAATATATCCCAGTTTTAGAGCAACTATAGCCTGTGCCAAGTTTGTATACCGACACCACTAAGATCTCATTGGTTAAGAATAATAATCGGTTATTAGGGTCTGCTCGTTTTCCATTTCTGGAATTCACTTCTAACAATTCCATTCTGTTGCCAGTCGAATAAAATTAGAATTGGTGGAATTTCAAACATGTCAATAATGGATAGCATTCCGGAAATAAATCATCGTGCTTTAATACCTGATACGAAGGAATACTGTTTTGGAAGTCTATAATATAAAATAAATGATTTATTAAATGGAATTCATTGCATCAGACATGAGCTTATTTGATGAAATTGCATGAGAATAGATAATAATGTAGAAGTTTTTCAGGATGTTATACCCCGATTAAACAATGTCTTCTTCAGAAATACACGGCAAGTTTATACTCAGAATAAAATGATCATGCTACAACGTATCGCAGGAAAAGCTGGAATATCTCAGGATATGTAGGCAACAAACAGCGGAGAAGAAGGAATATTGCAATATCTATAACTATACTAGCGTTAGGACCATTGCGCAGTGCAAATACTCACGACTTATGGACTGCATAATATAATATCGTCATGTGACAAATAACAAGAAATCTTCATTATGAACTGCAATCATTATTACACATCACCAAAGATGCTCAGCCTTTCCGGACATTGCGTTGCCCATTTAATGAATGACACCCCACCCTCACCCAGAACCCCACCCGCACGTGCCTCGAACACTTACTGCAGCGTAGTAAACAGACAGATGGTCTAGTTCCCTGGGCAATTTCTGCCTTTGTGCTATCCGCTGTGTACTTTCGACACAAGAGGCAATCATATATCTACTATGAATGGAGCGATCAGTGGCAGGCTCGCGTTGGTAATGGCCAATTTAGCCTGCAATTAGCAGGGTTATCTCTTAAGGCTTATTCTGACGTGTATTAGCTACAGATCACCTTTCCATATTCCTCTCACTTAAACAGATCAATACGCCCGAACGCAGCCTCCGTCAAACTGACATTGCGGATCCACGTTTCCGGTACACTTTGATTGGGCAGGCTCGAAGCTACAATCATCACGTAAGTGGCTCCATCTGGTGACCAAATTCTATCGGAATCTTCAAGTGATGGCTATTGTGGACAGTCATAATAGCAGTTGTTCCGGGAATTGGCGAGTGCTGTATTGCTGAAGTTTTGGAAATAACTAGGGATGGTATCTAGAACACATGTCACACGTTGTCTAAGTCAACCATCTTGGGCATGATTGAATTCTGGCAATCAGTATTCAAGAATATGCTCGAATCCTAGCATCTAGTAGTGCAGAACAAGAGTGAATCCCATATATCCCACCAACCAGTAATCCAGAGCAAGAGTGAATACCACCAACTAGTAGTCAAGGTATGACTGAATCATAGCAGTGAGTAATCAAGAACAAAAGTGAAATCTAAAAACCAGTAGTCCAGAGCATGGGTGAATACCACCAACCACTAGCTAAGGGTATCAGTGAACCCGAGCAGTCAGTAGTCCAGAGCATGAGTGAATCCCACCAACCACTAGCTAAGGGTATCAGTGAACCCGAGCAGTCAGTAGTCCAGGGCAAGACTGAATTCTAGCAGTCAGTAGTCCAGAGCATGAATGAATCTCACCAACCACTAGCTAAGGGTATCAGTGAACCCGAACAGTCAATAGTCCAGGGCAAGACATTCAAATTTACTAGAGAATCCGAACTGCTTCTTTCAAATTCCAAGGTAAATCTTATGATCCAGAAGTCCAGCGTAAGAGTAAATGCAAGCATGCTAACTGAGATTACATACACGTTGAAGAGTGAATCCTTACTGAGACAAATTCTAAGACAAATTCACACGAGTGGGTGATAACGGACCCAATTGTAATACAAGGTTGAATGCGCATTGCGTATAAATACAAGAGTGAATCAAATGGAAAAGTGATTCAAATGTCAGAGTTACTCAAATGCAAGAGTGACTCACTTCCAAGGATGTGGACTAACAGAGAGC
Organism: Melanodrymia brightae; assembly: GCA_032273805.1. Lineage (NCBI taxonomy): Eukaryota > Metazoa > Mollusca > Gastropoda > Neomphalida > Peltospiridae > Melanodrymia > Melanodrymia brightae. The sequence goes on along the minus strand of JAUTCZ010048292.1, from coordinate 6,537 downwards.
AATACAATACAAGATGGAATGCTAACAGACATCATTAACTTTCAAGTTTGAATGCCAACAGGGAGAAATCAAATGCTGCAGTGAATTTCAATAAACAGTATCCAAGTAGATGGAGCGGGACGTAGCTTACCGCAAGTGTGTCCGCCTGAGGTTCGATAGATTGAAAGATCGATCCTCCTCGCGGGGATGGACGTTTTTTGTTATTTTCCTTTCTAACCAGTGATCCACAACTGGTCTATCAAAGGCGGTGGTGGTATTTTGCCTGTGGGAAACTGCACCTAAAATATCCATTGCTGTTAATCGAAGAAGAGTAGCCTAAGTGGCGGCAGCGGGTTTTCTATGAGACAAAGTGTCGATATAACTGTGCATTTGACATCCAATAACCGCTGATTAATAATCAATGTGTCCCAGTGGTGTCGTTAAACAAACAATTTTACCAAGTAAACTAGTGAAATCATTTTATTTAATATCTTCTACGCAATGAATTAGTTTACGAAAATTAACAAAAATATCGAGTACACGCACTGATGCCAATTATCGTTATCTACTACAATTATTATTACTGATTGAATTCGCTATATCAGATATGATGTGATAATTGGTTTAGTTAAATACTGACATAACACGGTCACGTGGGTGTGTTCACAAAGTTAATTGTGTACAACATAATTATTCCGTGTACATTTTGAGTACTACGCTAGAAAAATATCCAACGGCTTTAGAGAACATGTCATTGACTATATAAATGTATAATTGATGGTATTTGAAGTGGATATTTGTAATGTGTATTTGAGCACCATAACTCACATGTTCTATATTTGGTCCGCTAGTTAATGGAAGTCAATTTACACAATGTAATCAGGATGATGTTACTCAAAGATAGATTAGATTCGTATTTGTGCTTGCAACGTGATATACCGATCAGAACATTCAATCATAGGTCGTTCAATTACTTTTAAAGTCACACTCCCGATATTTGAGACGTGTGCATCTAAAGCTGTTTGTAACATATTTCTGGCTACTATAGCATTTCTATTTATTAAAATTTAATTCTATCACTTACTATATTAATATAATGTATATCCAATGCGTTTTTAGTATCTCAGTGTGATCATTGGACTTTTGCATACAATACTTATTTAATAAGATACAAACTATTTTGGATAGAAGTACACATTAATCTGCTACAACAATTTGGACGACCAAAAACACATAGGATATAATACATAAAAATTATAATTATTGATATTGTAAGCAATAGGATGTATGGAAAAGTTCATTTTAATGATAAGAAATGCCCTATTAGCTAAACATGTTACAAATAGCATTACACACGCACGTACGGTGGCATCCATCTTCAAACTCGGGAGTGTATTTGATCAGGATGCACATGTCTAAATAGATCATGAACCCTCTCCCCACTGTGAGTTGGACGTAGTTCAGGTTTGATCCCATATCGCTGGTAAGATAATTGTAAAAATACAGGACCTGTTGTTTTCTTTTACAAAAATATTGCCCCTTAGGAACACTTGACCCGCAAAAAATGAATATTATAGCAGCTCCTTGTCTGCGCACGAACGCAAATATCATTTATTCAATTTGCTATGCCCCGTTTCTGGGATACTGTTGATGCATTGATACGAGTGAAACTGTTCTATTGAATTAGCACCTAAAGTGTCGCTAAGTGAGGTCGACTGTTCGTCATACAAATAACAATTGGAACAACTCACATATGTATATTTACCACGAGAGAGCGCACGGGACGACACACACGCTAATCCAATGTTGACTGTTCATCACTCACCATGACAAATCAAATCTTATCAGCCACCATTTTACCCGCTGACAGCTCGACGAAATAGAAATCCAATATTAATTAGTTCAACAATGCTAATGAGGGATTGACGCTTTCAAGTAACCCAGTAGAACACTTGTCGACCATAACATCCGGAGGCTTTTAGAGTGTGCAACTTGCGTGTGCTTTATGGCTTGAATTGTTCTCGCAAAATTAATGCATTGTCACATTAGTGAACTGGTGTATCTTAATGGAAGACATAATTCAACACTCGATGACCCATCTGCGGTAGAACAGAACAGAATATAACTTTATTACACTAAGACTGTTATTCTCCGGCATATAAGGCATTTGCATAATATATTACAGTGACAAGTCTTGCTTGCAAGACAATATCAAGTGTGTGCCATAATCCACACATAGCTAGTTGGTTGTTTTGACGTAGATAAACGCACACGTCATGTAGTTCTCACTGACATTCACGACTAACATCCCCTACACCAGCTAAACTACATGCATGGCAGATGTAGCTAAACTACATTATTACACCCCGATATGACATTCTATGTTTAATATTTAAATCGAACCGCCTTTGAAAGGTCATGACCTCGCACCTCGATGTCACAATTCCCGCAACTGGATCTATTTTAACGTAGCATAACGTCACGCTATCCGCCATTGAAAGGTCATGACCTCGCACCTCGACGTCACAATTCCCGCAACTGGATCTATTTCAACGTAGTATAACGTCACGCTATCCGCTATTGAAAGGTCATAACCTCGCACTGCGACGTCACAATTCCTGCAGCTGGATCTATTTCAACGTAGCATAACGTCACGCTATGGCTGGAGAACCTGGCCATACGCAATATTTCCATATGTTCCTTTCTCGTGTTTAATTTTTTTTTTTTTTTTAAATTGTTTAAATACTGTAGCACGTTGAGAAACCTAAAGCAGTACAACCCATGTGTTTTCCATCCTACAACACTTGCTTTGGCCCGGGTTGTGTGATTTAAAACACACTCGTTGTAATATATCAGATTCCTCACAGGAATTCGTTTAGTATACTCTATGTAACCCAAACACAGACCGAACCACATGTATGAGAGTTCGATTGCCGTTTGATCTGTGAGGTGGAACGATCCAGCAATTAAAAATAGGTTTTGCGAAGATAGAGTGCATCGAAATAATTATATTGTTCGGTAACCGGCTACACCAAAAACTCGCCCGCACCCAAACTATAACCAATTCCCCGGAGATTTCCCCCGGTCATTACCCCCACCCCACCCGGTTATTTTCTTCCTTGTACAATCCCGCAACCATTCCCTCTCCCAACTTCTACACATCTGAATGAATAATTATAAGCATCGTTTGCGTGTGGGAAGTGCATATAAAAAAATCCCATGCTACTTATCAAATGGGATTAGCCGGTTTTCTCTATCATACACTAATTTCTGTCCTGGGCAGGCAGTCGATGCAGCTGGACTGCGTGACCATGACAGACGTCCTTGGACTTTAATTGGATATAACAACGTAAATAAGTTATAACTAACTAACAATCTAAATCAACATGGCTTCATCCCAGATGTAGAATTAAAAAACGACCGGATTAGAGACAAATGTTATCAATTTCACGTGAATGCTCATTGACTAATCAAAACTTGCTTTGAATTCTTCTCTAAATTCAGAACTAACCAATGCTCAGATGACCTTTTATGATGGTTTAAGCAAAATAGCTGTGCTGACGACCATGATCTAGCGTTCGAATGGTTGTTCATGTTTCTAAATCAAATGTGTTCCATTGGTGTCTTGTTTACGTATTGTCATTTCATTATATTTCTACTACTGTCATTATATTACTATTTTTCTCCTGTTAACTGTAACTATTGTATATATATACATCTTCCTCATAATTATGCCGTAGATTAGGGCCTGAGCGTAACAAATTCTTGTCTTGTCTTGGCTTGTCACGCATGCGTGTTAGTGAGTATTCTTATCCCTGAGTAAATTGTGCAAAACGCTGGGTGGTCGCTCGCTCGCTCGTTGGTCATGTTGGTAGTACTGCAGTCACGACACACGCAGCAGCCAGAATTACCCAGAAGGTTGAGACGATAAATGAAGAAGATCCAGAAAAGTCACCAAATCTCTCGTGGTCCTTCATATCTGTGGACAAAGCAAAGAATTTATTTACTTTTGGACATAACATTATGTGGCTTCTACCTAATAGTATGGTGGCTTATGTAAGAAAAAAGAGGTCCATTGGGATATATTATGCCTATGGGATGGAACATAAGTGGCGATGTGAGATGTGGGATGGTGGAATGTTCCCTATAAATCTCCAATAAAAATTAAGTTTTAGCTATTCGTTAATATTAGGACTACATGTACATGTAGGTCTAGTTATCCAAGCAATCTGGAACAAACTAAAAAACCGATATATTTGAAGTATTTGGGTTAATTTGAATGTATTCAAGGTATCGTGACTGTAAGTATAATATAAGTACATGTATATGCGTGTTTCTACATGTTATGAATTCAGATAACAAGTGCGTACCTCTCTTGTGGTTGTTCGTTTCAGCTGAAATAGAAAAGAATATAATTATTTGTAGAAATGAAAATGATATCATATTATCATCATCGGTGTTAATTGATTCATAATTATTCTTATCAATCTAATTAATGTGGTATACGCCAAGTAGGGTATTTACTATTGCATCAGGTATGATCTATGTTAGCGAAATAGTCTCTGAAAGTATTAACAATGCTGATTTTGATTTTGCTGGAAACCAATGGAGCACATTAACTATTAACCACTGACATTTGGATATCAAACACATGGTTACGTCGACAAATAATCACATAAGGAAACCATCGTCGCTACATGGGTACTTTTCCAGACATGGTAGCACATACCACAGCCATTGATGTACTAGTAGTGAACTAGAATGTGGAAAGAAAGAGGACCTGTTTTGTTATTTCTCATTTCAACCAGTGATCCACGACTGATCCATCATAAAATACCCCAGCAGCAGGTTTATCTCGGTAGCCATGTGTCGATATAAACATGCGTTGACATTCAACAACCGTTGATTACTAACCAATTGTTCCAGTGGTGTCGTTAAACAAACACATTATCTGTGTGTGTATACTCACTATTCAACACATTGATCTTGGAGCTGGTGATCTGTCTGTTTGATGTACGGCAGACGTAGGTACCTGCATCATCCATATCAGCGCGCTCAATCGCTAACTGACTGGTGATCGTGCGTTCTGCCAACGACACGTCAATAGTTATATGACGTCGCACGTCTGACGTCATCTTTAGGCCGTCCTTGAACCAGTCCATTACGTCCGGAGGGTATCCGTCACCTGTGGCGTTGCAAGTTAACTTCATAGTGTTGCCTTTTTCTACATATGTTGTTCCTGATATTGTAATATCTGAAAGGAAAACAGATTCAGTTATTTTCTGATAATATTATGCTTTCACTTATAACAGCGGTCAAACAATATGGCTGTGCTTATGACGGATGACACCGGTGTAGCAGAATACGCTAACCTTTCGCGAACATCATTCTGGCCTGTTATCATCATTGCTTTTGCAGTGATTCGTGAGTACACGCCATCTCTACTTTGTCCCTTCGACTCTGCCTTGTGCAGAGATATGAATTTTGCCATATCAATATTTTGTCGTTTATACTTGTGAATACGGTGTCAGGTCTTATAAATAATAACCGCAAAATTGTGTTTTTCAGCCAATGATATTGCAATGATCAGAAGAATTCAAAAGTACCAAAAAGTTCTGAACGAGGATATTTTAAGTCTTAGAGATGTTGAGAACGACTTTGAACAAAACCTGGCCGATTTTATGACAATTGTGAAGCGAATTTTGCCGGAAAATACAGCGGATATGTCTTCACTGAAGGAATTTAACACGTGTGTCAAGATCGCTAAAGGGACGAAACGTACCTTAGCCGGTTTGGAGATTATTGATGAATATACGAAAACTATCGAGGAGTTACGAAGATTGTTCACAGCTATTGAAGAGCATATTTGTTATCCATTGTCTCTCGTTCACGGGGTTTGCGAATCAAAGAGTCAAAGGGAGATAAAAACCTTTATAATGGAAACAGTGCGGGATATGAAACTGGTATTAAAAGTTGACAGTAATTTACACAATGTCAAGTTTAATGAGTGGGAAGACAAACTTCTACAAAGAGAAATGAAATTGTTTTTTGGATTGATAAGTTTGATTCCATTATCGATAGAACGAATAACCGACATAGACCATGCCATGGACGAATATGTCACGTGTTTTCCACATAAAGTATAAGTTATAAATACATTTGCTAAAACCGTCTGATAATTTTCGGAATAAGCCCGAGTGTTGACGAACTATCACGAAAAAAAGCTTGACTAAAAATTTGCTTTACATTCTATTTTTAGAGCTTATGGAAGGTTCCGAGAGTTAGCGAGAAAATATTTCACACAAAGGATTTCTAGACGTATAGAGAATAATTATTTCTCTCTATTTCATTTGGTAGAAGGGCGGGACGTAGCTCAACGCACGGGTTTCGAGTGGTAGACGGATCGACCATTCTTAGTTGACCCGTAAGGTCATTTTCCACAACTTAGCTCATAGATAGAATGTCCGCCTGTGGCGGGATTGGTCGAGAGATCGATCCTCCACAGCGCAAAACATTTTTATGGGCTATTTTCCGTTCCAGCCAGTGAAACACGTCTGG
>JAUTCZ010048281.1:0-11548 GCA_032273805.1 Melanodrymia brightae | reverse complement strand
TGAACAAATTTTTTGTGGACGGCTCGACCAATCAGATTGCAGTAAACACTATAACGGAAAAATAATTAATTTATATACATGTATAATTATATTATAGTGAGTCAGAAGACGATATAGCATTCGTCATCATTTTGGTCTCATTTATCATATAATTATAAATTCTGTTGAATGTCAACAATAATGTTCATTCAAAACTTTCAAGAGACCTTAAATTTTACAATCCTCATGGATCAATTTATGTGCCAGACTGTCAGTATGAGATGGTATTGCTTAAAGACCCTCAACCACCAATTTTAGCACCAAATATTTGCATCTGAAAACAATTGCAATGACCTTAGAAGTGTTCGAACTATTGGGTTGTGTTTTAGCACAGTATATTATGTACAAAGTAGAATAAGCAATTTTACGTAATACAATAATGACGACGACATTTCTGTTGCTGTTGATAATCATATAATAAATGTATTCAATTAAGTAAATAAACAAGGACAATGTTTTCTCCTCTATTAACATAAAGCTTATTTGTGTGTAACTCACTTTACTCCATTGTAATGTGATCTCACTTTTCGCACAAAAATGGTGAGTGATCCTATTTAAACTAGAATGAATGCGGCTTAAACTATCTTAAAAGTTGTAAATTATGTCATCAAATGCCTGAGCAGTAGGAATACTGCTCAAATTGAAACAAAAATAGACTATTGGAAAGTTTGAGTCATCCATTTTGTCCTACAGCTTTGTTTAGAGGCCCAATGATGTATTTTTAAGGGTCATGAGGCAATGCAAAGCATGTCCTGAAACTCGGCAAGTAAGCTAATTTCCTAGAAGACGTGTAGAGAAGTAGCATCATAAACAAAATTAACATTAATCCAAATTTGGTGATTGTAATTTTAATATTTTTCAAGTGCTGGAGCAAAAGCATTATTGTGCATCATGGAAAGGATAATCAAAATCACGCAGTTGAAGTAATTTGATTTGTCCGACAGCTTTGTATGGAATCCTATTACTTTCAGTTATAAATGATAATAGAAAAATTAAGAACTATTGGTAATTTTTTAATTCTCAATAATATCATAAATATAAATTATTACTTGAAAATTATAGTAATTATTGTTTATCAAGGTACTAAATGCTTCTTTGGGACTTGTTTTAATACATTTTCACCATTTATGTTTTGTAGGTAACAGAAATGCAGCACTGAACAAGACACAGAATCCGCTGATCAAATTTATTCCATACCAAACGAGCGTGATCCCACAGCTGCAATCCTGTCGACAGCAGACACAGAAAGCTCGAACTATAGTTCAGACAGTTAATATAGTGCAGAGTGAAGCCCCATCAAAACGGACTGCTTATGTAACAAATAAACTACTATTGTTGCAAGAGCCAGCTTCTATTAATAAGCATGCCAGGGAGTATATCAACTTCAAACAAGAACAATGTTTTCTTACAGTAAGCAAGCCTAAGAATATTTATAGGAGATCTACTTGTCAATATTCTAACACAAAGACGAGTGAAACTAAAACTGCACCTTCCCAAGTACTAAAGGGCCATGTAATTCACCGGCCAGTAGCAATTCACCCTGATGTCAAAAAGGCCCAGTTTAAGTCAAATTTAATGGTCTCACAAGATGGAGTTGTGCCAGTACAGACCGTTCCTTATACTGCTGACATTAAAACAATTCCCACTGTTCCAACTGTCGATGCTAGCTCTACACCAATGAATGTTTCGTCTTCATCCATTAATGTTATGCCAAAGAAACTTCCATCATCAATATTAAATCCATCCGTTCAAAGGTTTCCATCTGCCTCCACAAATGTTGTCATACCAAACAAAGCGTTTCCATTTTCATCCATGAATTATGTCAATAGAAGTGTTGTTCCTGCAATCTCAAAAGACAAACCTACCAATGTGAATGTCTTTGCTGCTATATCTAAGTCAATACTGGGAAATGGAAACAATGTTGCTTCCAATCAAAGCATTGTCAATAGAAATATCTTAACTGCTTCAACGAGTTCATCTTGTGTGAGAAACAATAAATACATGTTAGCTACAGGTTCAAAAGTTAGTCCAACTGCATGGCCCATAAGCTCCAATACAACTGTTGCAAATAATAATAAGCTCCAACTAGTTTCCAGTCAATCCGCCAGTAATAAAAATCTCTTTAAGATGACGCCCAGTCAGAAAGTTGCAACTCCACAGTATGTAGCAATTTTACCTCATCCAGTTAAAAAAGACAACAGTGTTGAAGCCACATCCAAACAGAAACTGGCTGAAACAGTTTTGTCTGGAATAAACAATCCAAATCTTGATAATCATGAAGCATCCAGGTGTATTACTTCATGTCATGCAAAACAAGTACCTTCAAGTGGCGGTATATTGATACCTGGTCTCAATTCGTTGCCATTTAATGGCTCAAAATGTACCCTTACTACTATGCAAAATTCTAACTATTCGATGGAGCAATCAAAAAAGCTGGGAATAAATCCTGATGAGTCACTTTTTCTGAGAAAACAGCTTATGAGTGCAAAAAAGAAACTAACATGCAAAGAATGTAATAAGGAATTTGTAACACACCTAGCCTATCACACGCACATGATTGTACATGTGAAGAATGATCCTGTTCGGAAAACTCAGTACAAAAAACAGACAGAATGTACGTACTGTGAAAAACGGTTCGATCGGCCATTATCGCTGAAAACTCACATGTACATACACACTGGCGAGAAACCTTATCTCTGTCCACACTGTGAGCGAGCGTTTGCAGACAAATCCAACTGTCAAGCTCACATTAAAATACACACTGAGAAGAACAAAATATTCTCCTGTACCACTTGCTGTAAGTCGTTTACACAGAGGAGGTACCTATACAAACACATGTTAGAGATATGTCATGTTCCAGAAAGAATGTTCAGAACAGGATTGATGTCTGTGAAATACACAGGAGAATGTACAAAATCAGACCCTTCTGTGAACAAGCAAGTTATTACCAGATTCAGTAACAATAATGAAGGATCAATACATTCTAAGAATGATGATAAAGTTAAGAAACCTATGCAACTGGATGATTCAGAAAAACAACAGACTGAGGTAGGCGATGCCATCAAAGATGAACACTCCATGACCGATCTCCCCAAGAACTCTCAAAATAGCTCTGTCAGACAAGAAGAAAAACTGCATGGTTTAGCAGATAAAAAGAGACATGAAGGTGTTGTGGTTAATTCACGCTATGTATCAACCAACAATGATTCATTGTCAGGTGTTAACAAGCATAACTCAGTAAATACACCTTTTGTCAAAGTAGAAGGAAACCGTCTGACTAGGAAGTCAAGAAAGCAAGATCTCTCAAAAACACGAGTTTTACTGCCAGGCTCATACAAGTTAGACAAAACTCTCATTGTTAAGTGCACCAGAATTGACGACGAGTTTCCTTACCTTCGACCATTATTCAAAGAAATTTTGTCAAATCCCTATGCTTATTTGACTATTCATCCTTCTGATATCGATGATATTGCAGAAGATGATCCTGCTTGTCGTGTTTACCAGCTGTGCATAGACAACCGATCGAAACATACAGCAAACAATCCTGGTGAGGATGACCTAAAAGCAGCAAAACTTGCAGCAGCTAAAGCCTGGCAGTCGCGGTTAGTTGATGGTGACTTCACTACAGACGACGAAGAAGAACAACAAGAGGATGAAGATCTTTATGATGGAAATACCGAAAAAACTGACGACGAAGATGAGAGCAATGAAAGTGTAATGATGAAGTCGAATTCATATAAAAGGAAGCGTGTCATCACTAGTTCGGACAGTGCTGACGTGACCTCCGATGAAGATTTTCAACCACATACGGCCGTGTTGTGTGAGTGGTCAAGGAACAGGAGAAGAGTTCTGAAAAGAAGTGTCAAACGCATGGACTTCAAACGGCTCCATTATGGAGCATCTTCTGACGACTCTAGTGATAGCAGTGATGCTTCTGAAAAACGCACACTGAGTTATGGCAAGAAGAAGTCGACCAACAAATCAAAGCAAGTAAACAAGATTCTTGCTAATAAAATCCAAGCAAGAAGAAGCACAGAACAGAATCTTAAATTATATCCAATAACGAAAAAAAACAGGAAAAATATGATGGAAGCCGTTCAGCGTAAGACTGTGCATCCTAGATTATTTGGGAAAAGTACTGCTGATAATACATCACATGACCAAAGACAATTGAAAGACGATCAAAACAAAACAATGAGTAGAGAAATTGAAAGGTTTCACTGTGTTGAATGTGATTTAAAATTCATGCAACAAACTAATTTGATTTTACACATTGTCACAACTCACCTACAGACCGCATCATTTTACCAGAGACAACGTTTTGGCTCAGAACAGTTTGTCTGTAAATATTGTGAAAAAGCATGCTACTCATTTCAAGCTTTTATTCAACATGTACCTGCTCATACAAGCGATGTTTTGGAGAAAATGGCTCAGTTTGTTATTTCTAAAAGTGTTGGTACAAAAGAAACTGTGAAGACCATTAAAAAAGTTTACAAATATCAACTGTCAAAGAATGATTCATTATACGATGCAGTTAATGAATATTTATCTTCAAAGCAACATGAGACAAACCTTGACAGTGCATGTACTAAGGTCAGTGAAAAGACATTAGCCAAGAAAACATTATCCATGTCTTCAACTTCAGTACAAACTACACCACAGGAAACTGAATCGGACACTTCTGATAGTACAAGTGCAGGTTCAGCTGGAGAAGAACCATGCTATTCTTTGGGGTATTCAAAGTCCAGAAAAGTAATGACATCATCCAAGCCAAATAATAGCAATAGTGAAAACCAAAACCTGTTGATTAAAAGTGAGGATGATGGTTCACGCGTCTGCCACAGACGCACCAATTCAGATGGAAGCAAATGTAGTAAAATTGAAATTCCTTCAAACAATCCAACACATCAGAAAAGCATTGTAATGCAGTTACAAACAAATTCAATTCTGCAAAATGTCTCCATAACCAAGGTTAGTAAGACCCAAGGATCACAAACTGATACGGATGAAGCTCCTGCTAAACGTTCCCATACTTCTCTTTCAAGATTTGATATAAAAAACAAGAGTCAACATCCCAAACCAACTGTGACAACAAGCCAAATGAACATGGTTTCTAGCAATGGTCCGCTAAAAGAAGAAGCAGATGTTTCACAATCCCAGCCCATCAAGACAAACAAAACTTCATTCATGGATTCATTTACGACCTATATCCAAAGACAAGAAAAAAGATTGAATATGATGAAGGCACAAGAGTTACGGGCTTACAAATATATCCCAAAGCATAAAAAATGTAAAGAAATCACAAAGGAGAATGCAGAACATAAGAAGAATACTGACCCAAAATGTAAGGAAACTAATGCTAAAACACAATATACATTGAATAGCCATGAAACAAATATCTCACCTTCAATCCTGACATGTGGTATTAGAAAAGTAAGCACTGCCACTAACAATCTACATGTTGCTGGTCCAAACTTTGGGTCTGTTGACCAAGCCAAATGCCAAAATAAACTGTTTTCAAGTGATCAAACAATTCCAAGTAGAAATGAAACAAAAACATCCATTGCTGATCACAAAACCTGTGATCCATCATCAGTTGGGCAAGTGTCATTTAGTAATTGTAGTCAAAGTGCAGAAGATCACAACAGTAGTGATATAATTGTATTTGATGCAGACTCTGTAATGATGGGCTGTAATGAGAAAACACTTGAAGAGCTCACCCAGTTACGTATTTCAAGGAATAAAAACCAACCAGTAGCACCAGCAGACAATGAAGCATCAACACGTGGCACAGGAACATTAACAGCAGCACATAATAAAGGAGTGTTAGAAGCAACACCTGATATAGGAGCATTTGCAGCAAATCCTGGTATAGAAGCATTAGCAGCAGCACCCGATAAAAAGGTGTTAGAAGTAGCAAGTTGTGAGCAATTGCTTAAGACAATGTGCATGAAGACACTGAATTCTGAAAGTGCTGCTCTTGGGGAAGTGGAAGAGTCACTACTTGACAGTGACTCTGTTTTAAACACAATGATCAATTTAGAAAGTAATGTCCATGTGATTTCTGCACAAAGCATTGTCATACCCAATTCAGTAAAAGAGTCTTACCTTTATTCTGGAGAATGTGTTCACCAGGATGAAAAAAAACAGAATGCAAATATTGATGTAAGCTCGAATGTTTCACCTGATAAAACTAATTCAAACAAAAGTGAGTCATTGTTTGCTATCAGTAGAAATCATGTCAGTGTTGATGAAAATTCTTTAAAAGAAGAAACTGAAAAACTATTGAAAGAAAAATGTGATTCTCAATCGACAAGCTTAGGTCTATCGGAAAATGGTCAAAAGAAGTCGAGAATTGATACTTGTGTTGAAGACACTGTGGTTCATAGTGGAAGTCACGTTTCTAACATTACCTTGCCTAAATCACACTTGCAGCAGACTGGAAGCAAAGATGATGATGACTGTATAGCAAAGCAAATTGTAAATAGCAGTAACATTACTGGTGATTGTGAAATAGTATCTCATGAGCCAAACATATGTAGAAAACGTGCTGTTTCATCTGATTCATATGCATCCAGTCATCGTGATAATGACATGGTTACTATTAACGATGATGAATTGATAATAAATGATAACAATGACAATGTGTGTCTGGAAGGAAAGTTGTCACAGATTTGTGAAGGAAGTGATGACTTGAACGATATCTCAGAGCAGAAAGTTAAAGAGGTGTTTTCTGAAGAATTGTCTATGCAGATAGAGGATCTTGATGATGTTTGTGATATTCCTATTGAATGTGAAGCAACTTTAGAAATGACCCCGATGTTGAGCCAGATTGTATCAGACTTGGCAGATTCTGTTAGGCATGTTGAGGATAAAGATGAGGATGAAATGACTATCAGTTGTGAGGGTACTCTGAAATCTGTGTTACTGAACATCAGCATTGACGAGTCTAATAGTGGTGGTCCAGTTCTTACAGAAGACGAACATATTGATGAGTCCAATAATAGGGGTGATCCAGTTCACACAGAGGACGAATTCGCACCAGAAAGAATTAAAACCAAAGGCAGCTCTTTGCTAAACTATACCTCTGAAGATAGTATATCCATGGATACAGAAGACTCTTTGAATAATGAATCTGATGCTAGTTCAGTTACATCACAGCATAATCATAACGTAAGACGTTCTGTGCGACCAAGAAAACCTCCTAAATTTTCAACCGAATGGTATACTAAAAACATGTCTTCCAAAAAACACTTATCTGTGAGTATAACATTGAAAAAGAAAAGACACAAGCACAAAGCTATACGTTCTCATTTTAGTGCTTGCAATATGTCTTCCATTTCGTCAATGAAAGAGAAGCCAAAAATAAAACATGCTCAGTGCTGTGGAACGAGGAAGTCTCTACGGACAGAAAATGCACCAAAGACAAAAACCTGCCCATGTTGTTTATGATGCAATATTATATTTTCAACGATTGTCGTGTTTTTTTCAGGATTTTTTTGTTAAGAAGGTCATTACATTAAAGTTTTTACTGCTTTAATAATCACACAAACTAGTGTATATTAATTAATTATCTGTATATATGTTTGTTGCATGCTTTTCAATGTTAATAAGTTTAATTGCCATATGTGGCATACGATACATGTTTATGCATTTTCCTCATGTTTTGAGGCAACACTTTCTAATCATCCAGCCTTTTAGTTTTATAATTATCTTTAAATGGCACTATTGCTCACTGTATTGCAGACATCATTGCTGGTGGAGTCAGAACTTTTAAGTACTATCATGTCTTTTCAGATGTTGAGTTTTTTTCAGTTATTAATCAGCATTTTTGATTACTGAAATGTGTTCTTTCAGATGTTTGATTTTCATTCAGGTGTTTATATAGTGAATAACTTGGTACTGTCTTAAGATATCAGATTTATTCTGTGACAGTTAGAATGGCAAATGCCACGGGCTCTGCCAAGCGGCTTTTGCCAATCGAAAGTATTTATTTCTCATGCAATGATGTATCAGGAAATTTTTGAAGATAATGTTTTAGTTTTTAAAAAAAAGAAAATTTTGGTATATTTACTGTGCAATAGTTTTCAAAACTATTTTAATATATAATGTTTTAAATGGAGATTTTCTTTACGTATGGTGCAAAGCCAAACCTTGGATCTACTATCAACAGATATCGCTGAATATTCAATTCTACAAATATTGTAGCAAATACTCTTAAAAGTGTCACAGCTATTTAAATAATCTAGTCACGAGACATTTTAATAATATTAATAATATTGTACGTTAAAGAAGATCGATCACCAATTTTGGTGCCAAGCGATTCTGCTGTTGTGTTGAATTCTTGCACATCATATTTTGGATGTTATATTCATATAATAAATGTATGCTATTACCTAGATAAACAAAGACAGCGGTTTCCCTTCTGGTAACAGGTTAGTTTTGTATAACATGCTTCTGTTCATTACATGATCATGTTTTTTGCATCAAAATGACTGACCGCCCTTTACATATTTCTAAAATATTTATTGCATTAATTAATACTAAAGAATTTTACCTCTGCAGCAATCGTGACTATATAAATTGAGATTTGATATTATTTAGATTTGCAATTAAGGCAAAAACTTTGTTTAGAATTATTATGAAATTGCATTTATTTAACCCTTTAGTTATTCCCCTCTATGAAGAAATCATGTTGAGGAATATTTTAGTTGCATTGATGTAGCCATATATTTATTTCTAGTACAATCAACTGCTAGAAAGGGGTGCTAGAAAAACTGTCTAGCACACATTCCCTAGACGCTAATCCGCCCTTTTCATTGATTGTTTGGTCTCGTTGCTCAGAAGCTAGACGGCCGTTGCTACCTGTTGATTACGTCATTATTATAAGGAAAGTCGTTGTTACATGTAGAATTTTACGTCATAATTTTTCGTATGCTTGAAATGAAGGAGTGACGTCACGGCACCAAAGCGTTTTGTAGAAACAAATGCAATGTATTTTGCAATTTAAACTAAAATTATAAGACTGATTGTACTAGAAAATATTTCTGGCACTCGTAATTTTGTAGATGGTTTTTCTCGCCCCATTGATTGATTTTCTTGAGACGAGTGTCAGAAAAATCATCTACAAAAGGACTCGTGCCAGAAACTATTAGTCTAAATTTGTTTGGTCCCCATAAGGAGGGACTTATTAATAGAAGACAAAATGAAGTAATATGTCTCTGAATTCTATTTTCATTTACTAAAATATTACCTACATTTGTGTTACATAATAGTCAATGTGTCACAGGTATGCAAAATGATTACATGAATAAATGCAATAAAACAAATATTCTTATTACATAATTACCACTTGGTTGACATTGTAAATATAGTTTATCTTTAAACATGACTACAACTATCTGAACAATGTGTTGAACCTAGTTGAATGAAGTACTTTTCAAATGATTTTTTTGTGGTATTTGGCTCATAATACTGGTCACAAATCAGCCATTTATAAAAAAAAAATCTTATTTTAAGACTTATGTAACATGAAGTTACAATGAAGATCCTTTTTGTATTCAGGCATGTTTGATTAAACTATTTTTGCAGTTAATTACATGTTAACTTGGTGTGTTCTAGTTAATTTATTCTAAATACATTGATGTGCTTACAATATGATTGTATGAATTGAAATTTCAATAAAATTACTTTTTTTATTATCCTTTTATCATTTGGTTGTTGCAAATTATATGAATGAAACAAAATTGTTTAACAATAATTATATTAAATCATCAGCTTAGTATAAGAGTCATACATACGAACAAAGTAAGATTATCAAGGACACCAGTACAGAAGAAAACTTCATGACACTAACTAGGATTCAAGTAAATATTACCAATCCCAGAACAGTACATACCACAGCCTTTCATAATCCAGTTGGGTAGCACGAGTTTGAATATGAAATAAGTGAATAGAAGTTTAGTGGAACAGATATCTGACAAATATGGACCAATGTATAAAACCAGACTAACTTGAGCCCATCAAAGCACATAAGACATCAATGACATTTTTGGGGCCGCTTTCCATTAATGCGATTTCGTGGTGTTTCCGCATGAGAGTTTATGGATATAGTGCATTTACATTGTACCCTTTCCATATACGTGTTTTCGCACGCGGGCATTTATTCAGCACGCTGAAAAAGTGTCGATCGATGAGATCTTTCAATGCGTTTTTTACCACTCTGTGACGCCATAACACGATATTGATCTTTATATGACAAGATAAGGTAATTATTAAACAAATATTGTGGAAGAATGGAAACGCACTTTTCCGCGGGCAAAATCGCATTAATGGAAAGCGGGCCTAAGAGAAACAAAAAATATTGGCTGGTTTTAAAACTAAAATCTGATATTTTATGTACAACATAACCCTGTATACTAATGCTTGTAGATTTTACCATATATAATTTATATATATGTATATATACACGCTCTATACAGATTTTTATACCATATATTGACACCCAACAGCTGATGTCTTCTTTTCGTGCTTGGGTGTCGTTAAATAACAATTTAATAATAATAATTGATGACATCTTTTACCTCCCTCAAGATGAAGCCACTTCTTCAGTAGTCTCTAGCTATTTTTCCTTCCCTTGTGAATTCCACGTCAGTTATTGCATTGTAATGTTGGCTACAGACTAGCTGAGAGCAATCGATCTATCCCCTCTTAAATCAGGATCTGTTCCAAGATGGATCGCTGTTCTGCTCTTACCGACATTTCCTTTCTAAATTTTGTCGAGTTGTTGGATAAAAGATAAAGTTCATTTGTTCAACACCTCTGGAACACAGATTATTAATCAGCGGTTATTGGATGTCAAACAAAAGACCTGTTGTCTCCAGTCCCTAGAAGAGCGATGAGAAACCAAACTTCTAATACACAATGAGAAGTTAAAAAGACTCCCGGATCACCCAGCGCATAAATCCATGCAAGATTGCTGCAGAAACAGACTGAAACGGAAAAGCACAAAACATATAACACAAGACCTAACCGGAAAACATGTCGACGTCATCTCAAAATATCCAGAACATTGTGAACCACTGACAAATGTAAACCTATGGCAACTCCCAACAGTCAAGTTCAACATCTCTCTTGACATCCCAGGAATCAGCAGGAAAGAAGATATGACACCAGATATGCTGAAAAATCTGACTCTCGAACACATAGACAAAAACTTCAATGCAACAATCTGGACACATATATACACTGATGGATCAGCCGAAGAAGCAATCAAAAATGGAGGAGGGGGAATCTACGTAAAATTTCCAAATGGCAAAACAATCACAAGGTCCATACCAACTGGATCACTCTCCTCAAACATTAAGGCCGAAGCAAAAGCAGTCCATGAAGCACTCGAGATCCTCAGCCAAGAACTCTTCCCACCATCACATGCAGTGATCTTCACCGACTGCAGATCAGTACTCCAAAAGCTCCCAAATCGGGAAGACACAACATCACGAAACATCTA
>JAUTCZ010048280.1:0-20058 GCA_032273805.1 Melanodrymia brightae | reverse complement strand
CTTTCAATTCGGTGTAGCGGATTTCCTCTATTATATTAACACTAAATTCTGTCCTTGACAGGCAGTCGAGGCAGCTGGACTGCGTGACCATGACAGACGTGCTTGAACCTTAATTGGATACAAGCACGTTAATAAGTTATAACTAACATCATATCAACACGTCAAGTCTCTTACCGGAGTAAACAGATATAGGGGTAGCCTGTTAACGGGTTTCGTGACAATTAAAAAATTTAATTTTTTTTTACCGCAAGATCTTAAAACCGCATCATAATCCGTGAAATATGGAGATGGTTATTACGATGAAAAGCGTCATTTTAGCAAACAGTAAATTAATCACAAAATCTTTATGTCAACAGATAAATCCTCGATCGTTGAATATTAACGCAACTAGAAGCAAACTCTTTGCTTGATGCGCGTATGTTGATCCCCATTTTTATCTAGGCGCGAAAAAATGTTGAATACTGTACTGTGTCAACAAATAATGACTATGCGCGTCAGATTCCAGGTGCTGGTTAATCATCGTGAATAGCCGCGATGAGTCGGGGTCAAACCAAACCCAAACTTGTTATAAATGCCGTGGGAATGTTGTATTGAAAATACACAGTGCGTGTAATAAGGAGTGTAAACAGAAATATTCACATTTGTAAGGATTCAAAATAATAAAGAAATCTCTGCTTGTCAAAACACAATTACGGCAATGATTATTTTTTGAAAGAGTTTCATTTGAGACCGGCACATGACTAGCCAATCAAAGACACAGTGGGATACTCTTTGTGCACATCAACTGATAACGTCTCGGATTCCCACTTTTGATAAATACACGTGTTTAACTTTCAATTTCTGTATTTAATACCAAAAAAACATTCTATAGACAGCTGTTATTCGTTACACTCCCACATCACTCTTCAAGTCGAATCAAATATGTTCAAGCAACCACCTGTATTAAACAACCACCTGTCTTAAGAGGTTAATTTCTCATTTTCAATTTATATCTCCCCTGAATGTCTTCATCTTCTGCGCTCGGTGCACTTGTACTTAACTGAATGTACTGACCCGAAATATAAACTGATTTCATCACTAGTAGCAGGTATATAATTATATACGTCTAGTATCACGATTTTCTCAACAGTATGGTGTGCTAACCCAGCTATTTATCATACGTTTAATCATTTGCTTTCTTGCTAATTAACGTTGGCTTAACTTTTACCTTGAAATATTATGTTTCTACATGTATTTGATAAAACTCTTGTGTGCGTGATAACGAAGTAAATGTTATTTTTTATGGCCGTACCTCGCTTATTTTAGAAAATAGCTATTTGCATCATTAGGAATGCAGTTTTTTTGTGTTTGGGTTTATAAAATGGTTTACCTCCTAAAAGCGTCAACCGAACTTTGCTGTAGTAGGTTCTGGTATTCGTAAAACGGTTCATACGCGTACGCCAACCTCTCGTAGAACTTTATATACATTTTCACCAGTCGTATTTTGAGGAATGCAGCACATGTTTGAATACATTGAGTGATGCTTTTAATACACATACTAAATAAGGGGTCTATGAAGTTCCTTGTCTAGTGTGCTTCTTTGTATCAATACTATAATTCCTTGAATATGTGTAAAGGTATACACGAGAAATAATTAAATTAAAAAAAGAAAATGGATAGTCGGATAAAATGTCTTTAATGCTTGCGTTTGAAAGCCGACTAATGACTTTGTAACTGTATTGAATGTTATTTATCTGTCTCATTCGTGATGCAGAATACACCTTCACGACCCTGTCCCTTTCTTCTGCTAACAGTTTATTAATCCGACTGGGCGCCCGTCGAGTGTGATAGATGCTGCTATTGGTACTTATAGAGGCGTATTGTGAACATGTCTCCAGTCCTTCTCAACGCTTGACAGTGATGGATGTGTGTAAACAAAACCAATGTTGGCTATTTGTCTTGGTAAAATGTTGTGGGCTTGGAACTACCGGTATTTCAATTTGGCAAACACAGGGTTCGGTTGGCAATAAGAGAAATATTTGCAAGATGATATTCTTTTACGCCATCGAAATTGTGATCACGATTTTAATTTGAAATTAATGGAGTGTGATCCCGCAGGGATTCTAAATGGTCGGATGACGTTATTTGTCAGGCAAGATGGTTATGACCCAGCTAGACACGAAGGCAGCCCAGAGGACGAAAAGGCACCTGCCCAACTGGTCAAATTAACCTGCTTGACTGACCAATCCGCCCCGCGGTTATTTTATCTCAGCATCATGCCTTGGCTGGTCACTCATAATGTCCACTCATCGCACGTGCGATCTAGCGCTAATGAGAAAAGTGATGGCTTAATTGTCTTTTATGGCGAGAGAGTAGTAAAATACGCCGGTTTCATCAATAATTTGATTTGCCTCTGTCATGAAGTCCACGGGTAATTGAGATGACAATACGCATGTAATCACTACGCATTCACATACTGTTATGAATGTATTTATATTTTAGGTGCTTATTTTTATTTCACTTTGTGTGGGTTTTTTTTTACGTGTTCTGGGTATGATACAGCGTTTGAATGACTACGATATTAATCGAAGTACGTTAATTGTATTGACCGTAACCACGTAGTTTGATATTTGTATTTTCTGTTGAAGCATGGCGATAGTGTTATTTAATTTTTTCCTCGTTATAATTGATCGTATTGACAAACTATGATGACTAGATAACTACTTTGATATCCTGTCCATTACTGGAGTAACCCGCCATGCGACGAAGAGCAATAAAATATCATTCGCATCACCGGGAACGAATGACATTTGACACAGCTTTTTTCTTCTTTAAAAAATCAAATTTATATGTTTATTAATAGTGCGTGTAAAATTAATCCCAAACGCTCATTGTGAAAATATCCATAAAATGCCGTCTTGGCTGAAGTAGGATTTCTTTAAAAAATATCAGACGCTTGCATGTGTAATTACTACATTTATTACTTTTTAGATAAATCTCATGGGTTGTGATTGGTCAATTGCTATTAAATTCATACCACAAGGTATTCGTGTCATTTACGGGAAAATACGAGATTACGGGAAAATACAGATGCCGTCGGGGTAACTGGAAATATCATGTAATTTGCTTTAAAAAATACGAATTTCGCCTTTTTAATCAGCTCTGCATCTCTGTCTCTCTGTGTCTCTCGCTCTGTGTCTCTCGCTCTGTGTGTGTGTGTATGTGTGTGTGTGTGTGTGTGTGTGTGTGTGTGTGTGTCTCTCTCTCTCTCTCTCTCTCCCTCTCTATCTCTCTCGCACGCACGCACGCACTCACGCACGCACGCACTCACTCACGCACGCACGCACGCACGCACTCACAATTCAAATATATCCCTGACTCACAGCGTAATAAGCAGTATAATAATATTGTATGTAACCACATGGATCAGCATCTCTCGTAATTGTCATAAACAACTCCACTCCGGACTATTGATAGGTTTGTCCTTTATTAAATCGAGCAGCTAACAAAGTATAACGAAAAGTTCATTCGTTTTCTGATGAGGACATTGCTTTCCTTATTGGCTCGTTATATTTCACTTTGGTTTGAACGAATCTAATTGCGGCTTCATTATAGTCCTGTGTCTCTGTGCATTGATTTACTACGATATAAATTATCTTCTTGTTGTCGCAGTTACCAATATCAATAGCTTCATAGTTTCATGTTATATAGGATTAACATTGACCAATCATATCCTGTATGATACAGATTGACATAGAATTAGTTTAGCTGCACTCGACGATGTACCCTAAGCAATTTTAAATTAAAGAATTGTTAACTAATATCACAGATGTGGAATCAGAGGATGCCTCACCATTCTTTGAATACTTTAAGCTATTTGTTTTATTTCTTTTATCGCTTCCCTAGAAACATCCATCACAATTTTGGAATTCGTGGATGAGACCCGTATATTATCGGCCGTGTTGCAGTATGTATGATGCACATTATTATTTGACATTTAATTATCGATGTTCGAAATTGAGTTACTTGTGTTCGTAATAGTGCTGTCTATAATCTAAATTTCGTAGAAAATTGTCGGTATTTAAATAAAAGCCCATGTCTGCATTTAGAATTGATCATTATACATGATAGTATACGTTATAATTAGAAATGAATGAGGTTAGTGTTTGTCTAACACACCAGTTCTGACTGAAAGACCTAGTTGTCAGAAGGAAGAGGAAACTGTATCTGTGGCTTGTCAGGAGAATATAGGTCTAGTGTGATATGGATCTGAACAGCTGTAATAACATCGTGTTATTTCTGTTACGGTTGTCTTTGATAGACGAGGAGATGAATACGGAACCTTCAAGTCTGTGTTGTTTTTCAATAACACTAACTTCTCCTAGAATAAATAACACTGGCACTGGGAAGTCAATGTCTTCCCACTTTCTTATAGTTTTAACACGATTACATGCTCTCAAATTGGTTCAAAGCATATCATTTGTTTTAGTTTGTGCGTGCACGTGTGCGGGATCATGAGTGCATGCCATCTGGACTTCGTCAGAATGTTTCTTT
This sequence comes from Melanodrymia brightae, assembly GCA_032273805.1. NCBI lineage: Eukaryota > Metazoa > Mollusca > Gastropoda > Neomphalida > Peltospiridae > Melanodrymia > Melanodrymia brightae. The sequence goes on along the minus strand of JAUTCZ010048280.1, from coordinate 15,525 downwards.
GACTCCGTCTTGTGCGGACATACGTATTTGGATATGTTACTGGTTTTGGCATTAAGGTTAAGAGAGAATATCACCACTATCCACCAAATGCGATGGCAATCGATGCAGCTGGGTTTGAAGCATTCCAAATAATATATACTTTTAGAAAACAGAAAAAGCGAAAGGATCTTGCAATGCAAGCGGAGACCAAAGTTTAAGACGTGCAGGATTCCCTCCAGTATGTGTGCTCTGGTGCAAGTTGCCCATGCCTTGCGCATTAATATACAATGCAGATGTTTGAGAGTTGGATATTGGTTTTGTTGACAATCTGTCATATTACCTTTAAAGTAATCATCGACATCACTCTCCCTTCCTTGATAGATGCTCCGAGATGCAGGGGTCCTCTACGGGGATCGTGAATTGAGTCAGTTATCCAGTATTTAACGCGTATAACAGCTGTCATATCCGCAGCTTTTAGGTGCATAATAGCTTTACTGATAGTTACAGTGTGGACTTGTGTTCGTCTTCGACGGAAATGCCTTTTGGACAGAAAGGTCGAATCTGAATCTGTTGGCTAGAGAATAGCAGTTTCCTTCGGGGTGAGAAACACGTACTATTGGATGAGATAGTTGCATTACTTAAAACGTTTTATATAACGCGGAGAAATCAGCAGGTGTTCGTTGGTGAATTTAACACATTAATTTGTTCCCGGATTGGAGCATCTTCGACTAGATACATTGAGGCGTGCCCAGATTGTTATATGACTCAGCTTCATATACTGGGGAAAAGCTACCGACAAGCAAATCATGGCTGATCATATATACTGTAGTTATTTATTTATTTATTTATTCCTTAGTTATTTATTTATTTATAAAAAGCTCACGATTTTGTGTGAAGCTTCCTTGGCATACGGAAAACTGTGAACCTACGTTTAATTTGTAATTTGTTTTTCTTTGCCTTACCCCAAGTTTATTTATTCATTTATTTATTTATTCATGTTAAATATGTAACTTTTCTTCTAAAGGAAACGTTACCTCTTTAACAGGAATATGACAACAACCTGAAATTTGTTCACCTAAATGTGTTCGTTTCACTTCGGCATTGATGGAATATCTTTTCGACTCGAAGGCAGAGATACGGTATAAACACGTCAGTAGTTTGTCGTTGAATATCCATTTAGATATATTAACGTCTCTTCGCCTTCATTGATGACAATCGATCACCGTGGTAACCGTAAACCGCTACTTGCACGTGGTTTTACATAGAGAGATAAACATGCTCCTTGATGCGACTAACATGGTCGACACATCCGCCATCTATTGGTAAACCGATGTGAGACTGTTTAACTGCAAGCAGAGCACTAAAGAGATTTGTTGTTCGTGTATTTGTCCAGCGTTTGTATCCCACTGGCGACTCTTTGCTTATCCATTATTGATTTACTCCACTCAGAAACACTGGAATACGGCTATGCGGTCACAAGATGTACAACGTTCGCAGACTCATGGTATAGAAGGCACCAAGGACAAATAAGAAGATGAGACAAATTTTATTAGCAAACAAAACAAGTTTCAGTTTAGGGTTATTTGGAAATTGACTCTGTGCTTTATTTTTATTTGGTGTCATGCTCCGAGATCTAGAAGCTTGTTGGATGATACATTAATTTAATTATCTATCATTAAAAAGAGTACATTTCAGATTTGATGTATAAATTAAATAAGAAAAATCGCCATTCTGATTTTAATATATTCTATATTTAAGGTTTTATATACATGTAGTTTCGTACTTTTTTTTATCTTTATATAAAATAACGATGTTAAAATGTGACTAAACGTAAGCTGCATTTGAATAGACCGAACGTAGTGACGATGGGTTCATTATTCAAAGTTATATATACTGTGACAGTGTGCCTTTAATATATGAAGGATGATGCAAACACGACGATCATCATAATCTGTAAGCGTGAACATGATGATGCGTTGAGTGCAAATATTATGATAGCATTGCCTATTAATGTGGAAATGTAAACATGATGATGTGTAAATGTAAACATGACGTGCAGGAAGGACCATGACAACACTCAGATGTGTAAATGTAAACATGACGTGCAGTAAGGACCATGACGACACTCAGATGTGTAATGTGTGTAAGAATGATGGGTGTTGTTTTTACACACGAAGTGGCATTCACATGGAATAATATTCACTGACAGAACTTGATCTGATTATCGATCTGTATGGCCGTGTTTCATTGTTGAAGAAAAATCGTCCATAATGTTAATGTTTCCTTGCGTCGTCTTAGGTTCAGAACATTATCTCTAGTCATGGCGTCGTGGCCTCATTATTGTTTTCCAGCCAGCACGGGAGAGCTATATCAAACATCTAGATAACCATGCATACACAGGGTATTAATCCGAAAGCGTCCGTATATGTATTAAACCAGGTCCACAGTGTCATTGAATTAAACTGGAACAAAACCTTCAACATAGACATGCTAGTCCGTTAAACTCAAACCTGTCTGGTCTTGGCCTTTCGAATACGATTATGATGTTATGTTGAAATGTAACTTGTTTACTGTTCAATCAAATTGCTTCCGACGTTACCTTGGTTAGAGTTACATGACACGCACAGTATCACTCCGCTGCATCTTTTAGCCTAATTCGCAGATTATAATTCACTACAGATAAGATGTAACCGTCATACCCAACATACCATGCAGAATTAACTCTTAAATGACAACAGACTATTATAAAAAGAGAACTATGTCTTCCTCCAGGGATCTCTGTTGTTGTTTTCTTTGTTTAATATTAACGATACAGTCTTTCTTTTTAAGCCAAGTCAAACCGTTTACTAATGGTCATGATATTTAAATAGCCCAAATGGCCCGTATTTAGGAGGAAAGAACCATTGTAAAAAAAGAATTATAAAGAATGCTGTAATTGGTCTACTCTTTGTTCACTTGTCTTAAAACAATATTATTTTAAAGTCCACTTTTTCGAAAAAACGAAACCCCCCAAAGAGAATCCTAAATACGGGTTGCAGGCCCCTTTCCACTCTATATCCCTCGGGGCAACAATATCTGTCGAAGACAAAGGATCTTCCTTTTGTCTTTCTAAAAATTGTTTCCTATGTATTGAAATCGCTCGATAGCTTTTCCAATCTTGGTAGATGCTTCGCTTGTCGTCAGTTGGTGATTACCGGTATTCCATGGCCGTGGAACTTGAAGCAGGTGCTTGTCTAATTAGAACGGAAAATTGCATTTTGTCTACACCAAGTATACACCTGATAACCTGTACAGGTCGTGCCGTGGTCGAGCGTTTAGTACACACGCCCATACCATGCGCTTGTCAATAGTTACTGTTAATATGCTAGTAAAATATACGAACTCCAAACACCTGCCTATGTTTTGTTATTGTTCGGCTCCAAGTCATCTTTGCCAATACAAGAAGAATCATGCAGACTGACAGTTTGAAATCTCAGCACACGGAATAATAGAGTCTTAATAATATGAAGTATAGAAATGGACAATTAGAATTGTTTTAACTGTTACAATGTATAACCACAGTCTATATCCAATACGAACCTGGCTTTTACTTTCGGCGACCATATTGGAATCAATTAGAATCAATGATTTAGGATTTTTTAAAAATACTTTATTGGAATGCCAGATTTAAAAAACCATCGTATATTTTGACATGCTTGGATTACTAGTAATAATATTAAGGGGGAGGGGTGGGAGATGGGTGTTTCATGAATATTTGCTTCGTCAGATACGTAACAGTTAAGAACCTGTGAAATCTTAGAAGAAACCAGTTTACATGGATACTCATAAGTCGTATCTGATACATGTGAAACATTGTATCTGGTTTACGTATTTCAGCAATGATTTAGGATTCTTGAAACTAATTTGGTGGAATACCAGACATCAAAAACCATAGTATAGTTTTGACATGCTTGGATTAATTCCTGGACAAACAATGTTATTTTATGAGCTACTAATTATCCATAAATGTTATTAAGGGTTATTTGATATGGTTTTTATAGTTTAGTTGTGTAAGAGTTACGCTGATCAGCGACCATAGCCTACATAGATGGCATTTTAATGTGAACGCTCTATGACTGACTCATTTACTGCAAATATCGGAAAAGAAATCTACGTCACAGATGTGACAATGGAAGTTTTTCATACAATATCAATAAATAACCCTAATGACTATAAACCTTTACACGTGTACAGTTGGTTATCGAACCTGCCGCTCGATGCGGGCCGCTTAATGAAACGGACGCACTGGCAGGTCGATTTAATAGATATCTACATACATCATTTCTACGCAAAACCAATAATCCCTTTCCTGTTCAATTCACATTTTATATCCCTTTATATCTTTCAATAGTGTCGAGAGCCCGTGTAGCTATTTTTCTTTCACATTTATTCTCATTCTATTGTTCTTTACGGGTTATAGCTTTAACCGGCCTATTTTCGTGTTCCGCCAAACACAATGTCAAGTCGTGCTTCCTGCGACGCACATGTTCGTCTGTATGGGTCGAAGTGGACAGCTCGTGGCATGCATTATACGTATTATAGACACAAAGTTGTCATCGATCTCTTCTTTGAGCATGCAACATCAAAGACCTGCGCCTGAAGAATCCCCGAGCTGATTCGTTACAGAAGAGAGACATCTTCGAAACAAGGCTATTGGAATGAAGATCAGTTTAGCATCAAGGCTGGGGAAGATGGGGACAAAAACAGATAACGGTTCGATAATTACGCCGGATTGATCACCGTTACCGCATAGTAATTTCTATGCAGAGACTGAGAAAACTGCGATGGAAGATGAAAACGGTCTGATAGATTGGTCTGACCTACTTTTTAGTTCGTATCGATCATTAACATTGTTCACGAAAACGCATTAAGCGGTGATCAAGTTCGATACTTTCATGGTTGACAGAACACTATAAAACGAACGTTTCCATACGTTTCAGAATGATGTAATATTGTCGGAGAGTGATTGAACGAAGCAAGGGAATAAATCGAAACCCTAAAACACAATCATATAAGATGCAATTAGATGAGTCCATGCCTGCACGAAACTTCATTTAGTTGAGGGAGATTTTTTTCTTCATTTGTGAGTTGCGCGCTGAAAGCGGTTAAAGCGAGTGAGTCGAATTTGAGATTTCGCACTGGTTGTGTGTGAATGAACTGGTGGGATGTGATCACTCTTACAGTACGCTCACAGTGTAAGAATGCAATGAAGAGTATGCATGATTTATGAACATCTCTAATGTCAGAACAGCATGCAGACGTTCTACGTTTGACATGTCGCTTGCAGAACTGGAGCACAAAATGTCATACGCTCCAGTTCGGATTTGTTCATATCTTAATGATTACTCGCGTAACCTTGACCTGTAATGAAGTCGTTTCTCCGTTTCACAATTTAAGATGCTTATCAATATTTATGCTAATACATCCTGTAACGGTGATTATATTTATGGAGGATAAGAAACCAACTGCCTTTTAATCATGGTACCTATCGATCCTAGAATTTAACTTTAACGAGTGAAATATTTATTGAAATTAAGCATTCGGAAAGTGCACGTCTTAACATGCAGATTATTAACTACACACCCTCCACACACGCGTGCCAGAAAAGAAAGACATCAGCAAGCAACTAACTACACGTGTAGGTAAAATATTTTATCGCTAACTGTCGCATAAAAAATTAATAATGTAGAAGATAAGTAAAACGCTTTCAAATACGTATATTTTACTTATTATAGCAATGTAAAATTACCTACATCATAAAATAGTTATGACTATTTTCTATGATGACAGATAAATACATAAATCAATGTTTCGGAAACATCTGTTGTTATCACTGCTTTGGGTGATTCGTATAAATATACATTAAGTTTTAATGTATGCTATATACAATGGGAGCCTGCAATGATAAATTAGAGTTTGAACCGCCCACCCAATGTGCAGTGTGTGTGTGTGTGTGTGTGGTCCCGCCATTACGTATAAAGTTACATGACTTTTATTCGGATGTGTATACATATAGCATCAAGACCTGATGACGAGAACCATACACCGAATTACTTTAAAACATAACACGATTCTGTTACAGATTAACCCGTCTATATTCCTAGCAACAGTTAGACACTGCATGTTGGATTTCCATCATGCAATTAGTATGCGTTTTAGTCCCCGTAGAGTAAATATTGTTTTTAAGTCTCCTGCGTGTATCAATTCACACCAGAAGTTTATCTTGTCTTCGCTCTCCATTAGCCTGATAGACAAGATCAAGGTTAAAACACTCGCCAGTTCACGCAGGAACTAAATATATATTTGAGCACAGCGAAATTAAGCAAGACGCTATCTTTACTTGGCGAAATCGAGGTGAATAATGACAGGTCTTCCCAATGGAGATGAGGTTCGTTTGACAAATTACTCCACAGCCATGCCAAGAGTCTGTTGATGATGGAGGCAAATGCATGAGTTGCCAAGGTTGAAATCCTTAGCAACAGTTAATTATTCTTGATTACAGTCGATATGGAGTCTGGAACTAATTGTGTTTTTTCTTTACATATGTATATATAGTATCTATGTCTACGCGGATGTTCATGTTGTAAAGTGAATTCTAGAAAACATTATAGAAACATAAATATAAAAACTATTACAGTGCTGAATTAAAATATCTTTTGGATTATGTCTTTGGCTGAGATATCATAATAATGACTAGATTAATTGTATTTGTATTTGAATGGATACAGTCAAAGTATATAAAGTGTTTTAATGGCACTTCTAAAGTACATTCATTAATTCACCACACAATGTCACCTAGCTCGATGCCAGCATCAGGTTTTAGTTAATTCAAGAACAACAGACCCGTCATCACACTAGCATCATCAAAGGTACTTTGTTATGCAACGCTGATGCATATCACACGTATAACACGTGTATCACACATATAGCACTGCGTCCGCCCCGCCGCCGCACCAGCTGACTTTGTTATCCACTCGCACACGTGTATCACACATATTATAGCACAGGTGCTGACTACTATGTACACACCAAACTCGTGCACATGCCATGCATAAACAAGACACTTACAGCTCAGCTTAGAAATGCGTTTACGCAAACGGACTTTAATTGGGAACAACTACAAATCTATGTTTATCTAATTTTAGAGTCATGTGTGACGTAATGCCTGATACTTGGAAGTCGGGAAAAGGATCATTTTAAATAAATGCAGTATAGAGAACACGTTGGAATGGGTGTTACTTTTCTCACGCCCGGTCATTAAATTTTCCGATAACCTATTCTAAAAATTCTCTAAATCACAGCAACCATCACCAAATTCCAAGACGCACTCTGTTTACAAATCGACTTCAAATTGTGAATAAGCATGCATCATCAAGGTTAATAACGATATAAAGACCACAGTTCAACTATTGTCCAACTATTGAGAAATATACGTGTTGCAAATTATTTTGGTTTTGGATTATTAAAAGGCATGCAGTTCTCTATGATCTCTTCTATAGCGTAGTGATAAACTATAGACCGATACTCCCAATGCGAGCCAGTATTCCTAGACTATGGTTTATTGACCATTCACACCTTACGTCTTGTAATGGTTGTATTAAAACGTCTAAAAGCATCGCACTAGTTCGTGCTCTCCAGACAATGCAATTACATAGCTGAAGTACTAGCACTTATTAATACTGACGTTGCAGATGGACGGTATGTCATGCTCTCTCCTCCTCGCTCGCTCGCTCTCTCTCTCTCTCGCTCGCTCGCTCTCTCTCTCTCTCGCTCTCTCTTCTCGACCAAGTCCGACACAGCAGTGTCCATTTAAACATTGAGCGAAGGACTCGTAAATTTCCATTAATTAATTGAAGCAGTGTAAAGGTTTCTGTTGAACTTGGAGGGTTTCGAGACTCAAGTGACTACAGGGAAGGTGGGACGTCGTTACAGACAATAGGACACTGAGCGGAATCGCAGGGAATATCTGCAGCAGATGGAGGCTGGCGATGTTGAACGCCAACGTGGTGCGTGGCTTTGTTGGTTTGGTGGGAGTGATTAGTGGAGAGGACGTAGTTGACGTCATTTTGACATGAATTATTGCGTTCACCTCGTTACCCACGTGCCTGACCTCGGCATTTGTAATATTAATATATATACATGTACATGTATTTCAAGGATATAACAAAATAATGGACATAGTCACATACATGTATATTCATACAAGTGTACGTACGTACGTACGCACGCTCTCCGGCTTGCACACACACACAAACACACACACACACACACACACACGCCCGCGCGAGCGCGCGCGCAAATACACATTCGTGTGTACATAATCATATACATACATGTATCATAGACATACACATACACGAACCCACACTCTATAACATTCATGGTAATACTTTTGTATCGACCTTGACTTTATGTATCCAGACACCCTGGTTAGTAAAATGTTAAACTATGACCAAGGGGTTGGTTCCTATACGTACGACAAACACGCACTTAAATCAATGCATTAAGAAATCACAACGCCAATGAGATATCGTGGGTTTTTTGTCATTTCTTCGATTGTTGGTTGGATGCATATGCTTATTCATCAATTTTGCAGGAAGGCTTTGAAGTGTGTACTCCTTATATCGATCACCCCATTTCAATGATTTGTATTTGTGGTCACAATCGACGACCAGAGATCTGAGAGCTGGACGAACACAATGGAGTCCAATAGTTCCACTCACAAACACTGCAGCAATGGTTCAAAGCATGTATTATCATTCTTTTTAATAAAACGGTTATTTTCTTTTGTGTAATAAGGCTTTGTATTCATCTTGCAAGACTCGGGCAATCTGGGTCTTTCTCGTGAATCATCATTGTCTTGTCTAAACCAGTGAGAAAAACCTCACGTGTGTGCAGACCAGGCATTGTTTGGTCAGGAGAAGCTACGAGAGATGACATCAATTTGTGATAATCGTAGCATAATTTCCGCAAGCAAGACTCTGAAAGTCTTGTCACATGGAATTAAACGAGCAAAATAAGATTGTGTCTGGGTCACTCAAAGGTCTGTTGTTCAACTCAGATTTTCTTCCAATTTCGCTACATTTTTTTTGTTTCGGGATCAGATGGTGTTGATTTCCTAAATAGTCGTTGCCGTTAATTTTGTGTTCATGTTTTGTGGTAAATTAATTGTCTTGTTTGGCTAATGCTATACAACTGGCATCAAACACGAGTTATTATTAAAGTAGTGTGTGCTATCCTGTCTGTGGAAAAGTGCAAATAAAATACCATTTCATTTAATTGGTAAGATTAGCCTATGTTGCAGCAGAGGTCTTTCTGAGACCATGTGTCGACATTACCGTGTGTTTGACATCCAATAGCCGGTGATTATTAATCAATGTGCTTTAGTGATGTTGTTAAGCAAACCAAGTTCATCTTTTACCAAAAATACTCAAGCACGATGTCCTGAGTGTGGAATTCAAAGAGGCTGGGTTGCCTTCTTCTGGACAGAAAATTGACTACATGTCATTTGTCTGTGTCAGTGTCTGCCTGCCTGCCTGCCTGCCTGCCTGCCTGCCAGCCATCCTGTCTATGTATGTATGCTGCATGCGTGCACAAGTGCGTGCGTGCGCGTGTACATGTGTGTGTATGTATGTATGACTATCTAATTCAAATAACCATGTCCGTTGTTTTATTCATATGGAAATAATTGAAAATTTTAACACCTTTGAGTTTTAAAAATATTTTAATGTTGTTATTTACTTTGCCAAATTATGAATATTAACATTAACTTGATCAACCAGTTAGTATGAACGTTATTTACATGTACATGTAGAAGCAGCAGCCGTCAACATTAAGCGAGGCACTTCAAACTTGTTCTCTAGAAAAAACGTCACATGCGAAACGCACATAACATTAAGTGAAGGGGAGAAAATTGATTTTGTCATGTTGTTGAGACTCACACTTGAGATGTTATTAATATTCATGAAGGCATCTGGCGAGTTTAGGACACGTGAATACCTTATCTACTTCGCTTCCCTCCAAAATCACTGAATTAATCATATCAATTGACTTGACAAATGGCGAATTTTTCAGGATCATTTATTAGGATAATGATAAGCGATTGACACCTTTTGATGACTAATCCATATGGAACATACATAAAGCGATTTGAAACCGCTAATTCGCGTTTTAAAGAGATCCCACCGGAGAGAACATGGTGTTATCTCTGTTTAGACTGTAGTTTATGTGTGTATACCATCACAGTTTTGTTAAAGTATGAACTGGTCTCTCGCGTATGAAGATATCGTTTGATCAATGTAATAATGTTCCTATTGTTTACACTCTGGCGTGCACTGTTGTGGCATCCACTTTAAAATCGAACTTGCAGGTTTAAGATCTGATGCAACAGAGACTATTAAATAAAGTATAATGTCTTGTCTGTGGCAATATTAATACATATTCGCATTGATCCTTATGGAAATATCATTTGGATTCAGTGTAGTGTGGGAATACGGTTTTAATCGCGATACTGTATGTTTTTTGTTTATCGTCGAGTTACATGTACCATATAGCACAGGTATTTATCATTATTCCATATAACAGCTGTTTCTTTAACAAAATTCCTCTGTATTTTTTATCATAGCTATTAGCATAGACTCGGCAGTGCTGAACAATAATTATTCATGTAGTTTTACTCATGTATAGTTACTATTTAAAACATAATTAAATCATAGATCAAACACAACCTGCGTTTTTTAATCCATGCGGAATTAAACAAGACATCATGGATGACAGACCATCGGTGTTATCTAACCAAACGCGATCCGCCATCGCGTAGACTAAGAGATTCAGATGTAACAGATGTGTGCAATCTGTGTAGCCTTTGGGCTGTTACGTTGCTGGTATCTCGTTTATACAGATGGTTTTTGAATAGACATTAGATGAAGAGTTTATTTGAAAAACTCATTGCTTCAATAAACCCGCCATGAAAGATGAACGCATGATAAACATTACATTTTACAAGTTAATGTTCGGAATGTATTTTTGCCATAAATCATGTTCTAAACGGTTGGCACTGTACTGGGTGTCATAACTGGATCAACCAATACCAAGACGGCTCGCGTGACCTCAGATGGACAGATGAGTAAACACGGCCTGTCAGTTATAGTGATAATATGAATGCACCACTATTAGCATGATAGTTTGTTGGCCGTTAGCAACTTCTAACCAGTGCTCCATGATCGGTACACGAAATACCGTGGGACGTGCTGTCTTGTATGTGGCAATATACATATACACATATACACGACATGCCGGGAATACGTTTGCGGTTTCTTGTTCGTAAAATAACTAAACGATCATTAAATCACCAGCGCGATTAAATGTGTATTACTGCATGAGCAGCCTATATTAAAGGGTCCAGTACATAATTATTGGACAACTTGGCGGAGACAGAGTGCGCTCGTACTTCTTACTATAACATAATACATGTATTAATTTTGTTCTTACAAACGTAATAATTCTAGCCAATTTTGTAAATAGATTCAGTTGTTGGTGTCATGAATGGAACCGAATCTAATGTTGCTATCATTAATGAACTAGATTCAGTTGTTGGGAGTATTACTGGAATAGATTCAGTACTTGGTATCATTAACAGAATAGTTGCTGGTCTTAGTATCATTAATGGAATCTATTCAGTTGCTGGTATGATTAATGGACAGTCAATTCTTGAAGGACGACGGTGTTTCTTCGGGAATATCTCATATCACATTCCAGTTATATATGTACATGTTTAACTGCGATGAGTGGCACAATACGATTCAGCACTCGTTAGCCATACATAGTTTCCAAAGACAATCGATTGAAGCTAAATCATGCAGCCTCTAAGGCACCTGTGGCTTCCAATTTGGAGCAATGTTAGGTTAGGACATCTCTCTTTCAAAGCAAACGTTTGTATGACAATAAATTCAATGGATAGCAGCGCCGACAGGACAAAACCAGTGAACATAACGAGCTCCACATCCTTATTATGTTGTGTTTGGAACAAACCCGAAATCTGAGTCGTACTAATTGGGGTCGTTGGGCGATGATTTCGGCTCCCTCGAGCGACTTGATTATCAATAAGACGGCTCCAACTGGATACTGGATTGACAGGCTCGCTGTATTATCGATCTATATGCTGCCTTCTTGTCCTTGCTATTGGCAGCAGTAGTGAGCTGCTTCACATGGGTTTAACGGCAATCCGGGATAGTTCATTATGGTCGAAACAGAGTTGGCGTAGTAGGGAAGGAAAAAAAGATGATAATTCACCTGCGTCAGATGCGCTAAGCTCTTGTGCTGTGAAGCGCAGTGTGGTCTTCAATTGCAATGTGTATGGAGTTTGATTTATTCTTGCACTTACTCTCCCTATGACAAGACGACCGTATAGCTGAGTAAGCCGCTGGCTGTATTACAGAACAAGGTGAAGAGAGTTAATGAAATTGTGTCCTCAAATAAAGTTGTACCTCGTCCATCAACTGCTCAGTGTCATATTCAGTCACATGCATGCTATGGCATAATATTTAAATAAAGCCATTTGGTTACCCTTTTCACATTGTTTACACTATTTTACATTTAGTGTAAATTCATCCTTAGTGACATTTTTGCGTCGGACTGAAAATTTGGTCAACGCTTTATCGTATTCATTACATACTTCTCCTCCCGATCTATGAAATAGAGGCAACTTACTCCATGCTGTGAAATTAATCTAGGTTAGTTTGTTTTTCAAATGGCAATAGATGGGTTTTTTTCAATACCGATTTTTTTTTTTATCGTTTTGAAATATCAATTTGTACCAACACATACATAATTAAATTAACATTTGTCTGAAAACTTTAGGACAACGGTTATTATCCTAATCGTGTCTCTATACAAAACAGCGTACAATGGGTGTTCTTTTAAAAGGCGTTATAGCTCACCACTGTGAAAACAGTTATCATACAGGTGTTTGCGAATGAGTAACAAGGTTTTTAGAACCAATATATTTAGATAGGTTTGCATAAGTATGTTCTTCTGTACAAACACGTTCGCTTAACGCCACCATTCACTGCACCTTGTTAGTGTAGCAGACTGACTAGAAAAGAGTGTCTTCCTTTTGTTGGTGTATAGCGAAGATCACAGGCTAAGATTAATAGGATTTATCACCGCTGTGATGTATAGATACGGTGATTCCAACCCAAAAGAGAAAATGATGTTTATGAAGGCCGAGGTTTAACGAGGCCCTTACAAAAACATTTTGTCCCACGTATTGGAAGCAATTATATATTGGTTTGGTTTCTTTACGAGAGGGTTCTGCTTGGACTGTATGGACGAACAATCTATGTATCGGGTCATCAATTGATCGTTATTCATAAGCGATGATGCATTGGTTTCACATAACACGCGAGAGGCAATCAAACTGGATTGCTTTCATATAAACAGAGCAGCACAATGGTGTTATTGGAAAGTCGTCTGCTCCCACCGGTTCACGTCTGATTGGAATACACTATTTGCTTGCTGGTTGAATAACGCGAATAAAATGGATAATTTGTTTCTAATTGATAACGGTTTGTGTAATCTGAAAATCTGTGTGCAGGCTCTTATACGCAGCTTACCAACAAGACAACATATAAATATAGACCTGTTAGATGTTCCGAATGTACCTATATGCATCTTACTCGTGGGTGTTTACCGCTCTGAGAAGAAAACCAATTGGTCTTGTTAGTAACACGCAGTATCACATTACCGGTCAGTTGTACGTTTAATGCGTACGTTTATCACTGATTCATACACCACATGCTAATTCCCCATGCAATTGTCAGATGTCATTCACTCTAAAAGCTTCTCTGTCTAGAATCTACATGTTATCGATGGGTTGCATCTCTAAAGACCCGCCGCCATTAATAAGCTCGCGTAGCGAACAAGCATTTATACAGAATGATTTCCCAGAGCAGGGTCTATTCAAAATATCTACTGCACATGTGGAGCTGGGCTGATTAAAAGAAATAATACATGTTTGATTGGTGCTTCGTAGAGTGCAGCTGATGATGGCATTGCCGTGTATATCTAGATATCGATTGACACCTTTTCCTTCCTTTCGAGCTCGTTTAAATCTCTTCAAAATAATGGACACAACATCAATTACTTTAACGCGGACGTGCAAAGAGCGTATTTTCGCCAATTCGAGGACACACTTTGGTTCTCGTTCCACAATATATCAAGGAATTAGCCATTCCTACTGCGACAGAAATTCGTAGATGAATGCTCTTGTACTTCTCGCAGCTTCCTCGCTGACAGCTAATCAGGTTCGATCTACCAGGAACCCACTCTCTCAATCATCCTTGCTGTAAGATAGGATAAAGATTATCTACGCTGCCATGGAAAGTTAAATACCAAATCACTTGACAAAACAGCTATCGATTGCGTGTTTTGTGAGCAACCGATGTGCGACTCCAAGAGCAGCACCTGCAATCGGAGCATCTTGAGAACGTGCGTGTTCCTCATCCACTGTCCGTGAGGCAGTAAGCGCCGTACTCCATCAACATGAAGAGCATGCACAAACACCTTAATACTGTCAACGGCGAGCAGGCATTGATTAATGAACATCGTCATTATAAGAACATGTCCTGGAGCTTCGACAGGCATTTATATTACATGTACACGTGTATGACAAAATAGTGTTATGTAATAATTATATACTATCTGTAACTAAACGTTACGACTATGAGATTGCCTTATACTATTAATATGTTCTTATCCGACGCCTGAGCGATATTTCTAAAAATACATTCCACCTTACGGATTCGGTCTGGATTCGAACAGATATGTAACGTCTGTGAGCATGTCAAACAATCTGTCATGCCACATCTAGATTTAAGTATTGATTGACACATTATTTTTACATATAATACATTTATGACATATTCTATAACAACAGACTTACAGTGATGTCTTTTCAGCTAAGCTTACACTATTAAAAAATAAAGAGTTTAATGTTCTGACAAGCACGCCATGTTAAACTATGCCATCAGTTAATACATGTATGTATAATTATTACAACGAACCACAATGGTTCGCTATAGTTGAATTTGATTACTGGAAGTACTGCCCGCTATTGTGTATATTACATTCCACCATCGGGATAACAAACGAGGCGTTTCGTTTGTAATACATGTTTTCATGAAATATAGAACAAACTATTATACAGTAGTTATATGTTCGATGTATAACATTATTTAATTATTTTCTACTTCATGTATTGATGTAGTTACAGATGCATAACGGAGTCTATACATATAACATACAAACCATGTCGGATTCCCTTTATTAAAATATGCAGTCTTCATCTGTCATTCAGTGCGCACAAGAGTCGCGTCATATTCTATTAACTGCGTTCGATAAAACTTCTTTCACTTACTAATTAGCGATAGTTTCTGGACTGTTAAATCAACGATATTCGGTAAAACATTCAGATTCTTTAAATACACGTACTTTTTTCCCTCTATTCTT
>JAUTCZ010048269.1:0-11553 GCA_032273805.1 Melanodrymia brightae | reverse complement strand
TGAGATATTTTGCGAAAATGAGATTTTCCAATATTTTGCTACATATGTATCACCCAAATGTATTTGTGAAATCATAGTGCATTATCTCTTTGATTTTAAGAACTATCAACGTTTATCCGAGGTCCCTATTTCATAAACAATGTTAAACCACGATTATGACGTCAAACTTTGCAACGCATTTCTCGCTGACATAATGCTGCATTTGGACCCAAAATGTCATGGCGCGTCACATATATTGACGGAATAAATATTG
The DNA here is from genome assembly GCA_032273805.1 of Melanodrymia brightae. Taxonomy (NCBI): domain Eukaryota; kingdom Metazoa; phylum Mollusca; class Gastropoda; order Neomphalida; family Peltospiridae; genus Melanodrymia; species Melanodrymia brightae. The sequence goes on along the minus strand of JAUTCZ010048269.1, from coordinate 11,300 downwards.
CTTAAATTATGTTTGACTACCTTTCTTCTACGATTTTGCGCCAACTCTGTTTTTCCAGCATAAGATCCCGATATTGATCGTTGGAGACGATAATTCCATCTTCTTTCTCTGCAAGCGACAGGACATACCTGGAATACACGCAGAGTAAAAATCATCATTCACAAACAGTTAAAGATAAAGTTAGTTTGTTTAACTACACAACCGGAGAACATTGATTAAAGACTCTTGATCACGACGTTTGGCGCCAAAATTGTTCGCTAATGGCGTGACCTTAGAAATGGTCTAACTATCCAGCTACATGTTTTCGTAATCGATTCGTATATTAAACACCAGCTATTTTACGTAACATGACATTTTGAAATTTCTGTTAATGTTTATAATCATATAATAAATGTATGCATTGCAATTATGTAGATAAACAAGGGAAGTGTTTTCGCTTCTGTTTATACGCAAATTCATTTGCATGTAACTAGTTTCATGCCTTCGTTACATGATACCGATTTTCTTTAAAGAGAATCACTCACAATTAGGGCGCGAAAAGTGCAATCAAGTGATGACAGAGTGAAGCAAGTTCGACACAAATTCATTTGCGTATAAAAATGGAACAGAAATCACTGTCCTTGTTTATATATACAATTGCATATTTAATATATGATCACAAACATCAAAAAAAATGTCAAAGTGTTATTATATTATGTAAAATTTATTTTGAGCATGCCAAAAAAGATGTTTTAGGTCGTATCTGCCACATGACGACACGTATATACCGTAGTATAATATTAATACGGTAGTACTATTTACTAATTATTCACTTAAAAAAAAATTATATGAATTATTTGTACATAATTAATATTTAAATATTGTTTGAGTGACATCTAATGATTATTATGTAAATATGTTCTTGATATTTATCTTGTTTATCTGGAGAGCACTTGTGTAGGCGCTGCCTGTTGTGCAAACCATTTGACATGCTCAATAAAATATTTCAATAACAATCAAAACAATAATTATTCACACCTGTCATCGTACGATGCGATCGTCTTCCCTTGAATGCGTCGTGCCGGTGTGAAAACCAAGTTGCCCTTCGAGTAAAGTTTGTCGAGGATCGTCTGATCGCAGATTGGGTTCGTGTAGCTGGGTCTGTATTTTCGCCACTGCGGCACGAAGACGGTAACCTTGTGTCCGCGTGATAAGAAGTAGTCGACACAGATTTCAATCCCTCGACATGAAAACACTCTGCCATTGCCATGTCTGCAAAACAGAAATTATGATAAAATATAAAGTTTGTTTGTTTAACGAAACACCATTGGAATGCATTGACTATTGGATGTCAAATGGACAGTTGTATGGACACTTAGTTGCAGATGAAACCCGCTGGTTTTACCGAAAAACAGTAAGGGATCTTTTAGTTTCACTTTCCCAGAGACAGGATAGCACACACCATGGCCTTTGATAGACCAGTCATGGATCACTGGTTGGAATGGAAGATAAATCAACAGGTCCCCTGAGGAGGATCGATCCTCCGACTCATCGAACCGCAAGCGGACTCTTTACCGCTGGACTACACGCAGAGGTCCAGGGCTCACCCTGTAGGTAGCCAAACTAGCCAATGGCTAATAGTAATTATTTTAAAGTTTGGCTAAACATTTTGGGAATTGGCTACCATTATTTTGTATAAATTAGCCACTTTAAATTTTTTTTTAATAATTACCCAAATTTGATAAAAATTGGCTAAAAGAAACTATTGTCCAGAGTGAGCCCTGGAGGTCCCAATGTAGGTCACGGTGACTTACTTTTGATGTGCGACACCTCATTCCCAACATCTACCCAATATCAGTTAGTGTAAGAGATATGTGGAAATGATTGGGACAGATGGGCACACACATGGACGGAGCGATGGATATACACAAACTCTACAATGTATACATCCCGACTTTCTGGAAGCGGGAGCGGAGCATAATCCAGCAGTAAAGCGTCCACCTGCGGCTCGATGGGTTGAAGGATCGACTCTCCTCAGGACACCCATTGGGTTATTTCCCATTCCAACCAGTGATTCACGACTGCTCTACCAAAGCCGTGGTGTGTGCTATCTTGTCTGTGGGAAAATGCACATAGAAGATCCATTACTGTTATTTGAAGTAGAGCAGCCTAGGTAGCGGGTTTACTCTGTGACTAAGTGTCGATATAACTTTTCCTTGAAGCATACATGTAGGTATAATAATATATTTATAATAATATAATAATAATAATAATAATATAAAATTTAATAATAATACATGTAATAATAATAATACTAATAATACTAATAATAAAAAAAATAATAATGTTAAACTTACACTCTCCTGGCCTGTCGTAAATTTCCACTTTCAAATCTTGATTCAAAGACTAAATTTGGCACACATTTTTCTGGCACAACTTGTGGAATGATCTCCCTTGGACTGCGCTCGGCATCAAAGGCAACAAGAACACCTCTCCACCTCCCAGTAAACGACGTCACTTGGTTTTCTATTGTTCGGGCTGGTTCTGAATTATACAAATAAAAACAACAAATTAAGTCTTAGGGTCATCAAAAATTTTCAACATTTTCGCAATAGTATAAAGAGTACTCCTTTTCGAGACCAAGCTGCAACATGACCGGGTTCGCATCGCAAAATCTTGCGATCTCGATGTAATATTATTACTCATTTTATATAATAGTCCGGTGGAGTCTCGAAATATAATGGTAGAATAGTGCAAAATGTGATTCTAGCATGCCATTTGGCACACAGCATGGTTATGATGTCTAGAATAACAGCTATCTGTAAAAAATGGACAGATGAAAATATAGTGATATTCGTCACCCAATTTGTTTTGATTACAGAAAGTACATATACGGTTTTCCCGTAATATGTTTTCCCATCTACCCTTTTCAATCGGCAATTTGTGATTACTGAGTCTAAATTTTACTAGGGGTATATATAATCGTTTGGGGAGTTGGGTTAAATAATTGTCTAGTTTCAGATCTAGTTTTATTATTCGATAAAAGATGGATTTTGGCGAGTCTGACACTAGGCTGTTCCAGTTTTGAAAGTACTGGTCAGATATTCGTTGTTCGACAATTGATTTAAGCCGAACTTGGTTTGGAACAGATTGATTTAACTATATATAGTTTAAACCCAGTTCTTCCAAAGACATTTTAATACATTTTAACCAGTCATAGTTATTTTTTAATGGATCAGATAGTAGCAAATTATACATTATGAGTGAAAGTTTTTGTTGTTTTCCGGAGATCAGTTTGGCCCAATAGGTTATCATTCGTCGTTTTATTATTGCAAGGGAATGTTTTGTGTGCACTATTCCACAGACAGGATAGCACGGCCTTTGATAGACCAGTCGTGGATCACTGGTTGGAAAGGGAAATAACCCCGGGTCCCCTAATGAGGATCGATTCTACGACCCTTCAAGCCGCAGGCGGACGCTCTGCCTAGATTATAATTACTGTATTCCACTGTCAAAAATTCACTTCCTCGTTTGGCCTGGTGCATGTTATGCAATCTACAGAAATAGCACGACACTCCATACAACTATGTTTTATCTCTTAGACTAAGTGTTAGTCATAATAATAATAATTAGCATTTGTACTATTGTCTGTTTCTTGCGAAATTCCCCGTTTAACATTAAACCAATCGAAAGAGAGCATACATAGGCGTAGCTCGACATACTTAGTACGTCATCGTTTTGGTTGAATTGATTCGTGATCGCCCATGGTGAACACTGTAATATTATCCGTCGTTTCAATGTATACAAACTGCGACATTCGCTCTGCACAGGTGAGGAGTGAACCAACTGACTGACTGGCTGGCGTCACGTACATGTACGAGTAAATATATGAGAATGGATCAACAGTTGATGTACATAATCTACAGCTAGTTCATATCGAACAAGCAAAGTCCAATCGAGGTTTCACTTTTTCAGTTAGTTAGTTATAACTTATTTACGCGACTGGTTTATCTAATTCCGTGGTGTGTGTTATCCTGTCTATGGGATAGTGTACATAAAATACCCCTTGCTGGTTTTCGGTAAGAGTAGTCCATGAAGCGGCGACAGCGGGTTTCCTCTGTGACCATGTGTCAATATTACCATGCGTCTGACGTCCAATAACCGCTGATTTATAATCGATGTGTTTCTAGTGGCGTCGTTAAATAAAACAAACTTTACTTTATTACGCAGGAAAATCCAACTGAAAACGAACGTTGAACAAAATAAAGATACACATCTAAGCATTAACTTCGAAAACACATCGTGTCACGGTATGTGTAGTTTGATTAAAGCTCGCATGCAGTCTGGAAGCCAGCAGTAAAACACCAATAGGAAAAGACAACAGTACTATTGTTATCTGACATCTTACGCAGGAAAACCCAACTGACAAAAACGAACGTTGGACAAAATAAAGATACACGTCTAAGCATTAACCTGGAAAACACATCGTTGTCTCGGTATGTGTAGTCTTATTAAAGCTCGCCGTTCTCGAAGCCAGCAGTAAAACCACGCCAATCATCAACAGCTTAGTGATGGGTTTAGGCTGGTGAATGTAACGTCAATGAATTGCACTTCATTTGGACCATTGTGGCTTGTTTTGCTGCTTAGATATGGAAAACACCGTTACGTAATAGTCGATGATTGCACGGCTGCAATCCGATTACATTTATTTACTGGTAGAATGTTCAGTCACGTTTTCAGGGCAGAACGCGTTTCATACTAACCACCAGCCTAAGCGTCTTTCTGTTCACTCAACCTTATGCGGACTGTCAGGGAGGTAAGGTAATATTTTAATGTCTATGTTTATTATCTTACAAGAATACACAAGTATTTGTTTGGAAATTCCACACAAATACTTGTATTTAATATTTCCACTGGAATATAATAAATATGATTTTATTTGTTTGACGAAGAAATTGAAGTGAACTCTTTTTCTCGTGGTCAAGTTTGGCCGATAGGTGGGGCTGCATTCTTGTAATGTGAAGTTGCTGCACGTGCAGTTGGTTGTCTGAAATCAGTTCAGTGGCAATACAATACAATATTTATTTTACACTCCGGCCGTTGATCAACGGCATAAGAGGACAATATACATAAAATATAATACATAAATGTCAAGATGGTTAACAGGAGGCTTATATACATGCAATTATATAACAATAACATTCTAGTATTTACAGTACATTTTAAATCATACAGTGCACACATGAATAAATCCGGTGACGACAATCTCAAGTCATTGAACAAGTCGTTATTGTATTACTAATATCAGTACGTAACGGTATACATTAATAATTAGTATTGCATTATTGACCAACGATCTATAGGTTATTCAAAAGAGTTTACTTAACCAAGTGATAACTTATTTCTGTATTTCACAGATGATCTCACAGTGTCTGCCCAAGGGATATGGTTACGTGGTGCTGGTCGGAGTGGGTGGGACCTTCGTCAACATGTGGATGGCAATAAACGTTGGCAGAGCTAGAAAAAAGTATCATGTCGAGGTTAGGTGGCATTTTGTTTGAACGTATAGGCCTAATTATCTGAAACGTTTACTTGAAGACCTACTTTAAAAATTACCGTTGACAAACATATTGTTTGATAATATAGTGGTATTTTTTCGGTTCCTGGTTAAGCCAAGCCATTTGTGATTATTCATCAGAACTACATAAAAATAACCATAAAATCTGCCGATAATATATAATCTTTAATTTCATAAATGGTTTTACTGAGAGAAAAAAGAAGATATTCTATATATTAACAGACATGGCAGTTTACAAAATATAGCTTTTTAATATAAAGACGGCATTATCATGTCTACATATTGGTACATTGTGTACATGTATACAGTCAGTTTTGTTGAAAATACCTCTAAACTTTTGATAATTTTGGATTGTTAATACGTTACATTTTGTGCTCCTATGAGGTGTTATCCCTCTTAAACTCGAACCAGTTTCTATAATAATTTATTGTTACAAGTATTGCCTGTTGTTGGTTGTTTTTATGAAATTTGCCCAAGAACGTTATAATAAATGATGTTTTAGTTGTAATCTTGTTTATTTTGCAGTACCCAAACATGTACAGTGATAACAGCTCCATGTTCAACTGCATACAGAGGGCTCACCAAAACACGTGAGTCGAGTTTGATAAAAACTACAAACAACATACCACAACATGCAGTATAACAAATAATTTGTTGTCGGTGTGAACTTTTAGATAAAGTTTAAACATAACTGCTTATTAAAGTGACAGTCCCGACTTTTAAGACAAGTGTCACCGTACGTGCGCGTCTTATGCCATTTGTAACATATGTCTGGCTAACTTGATCAAATACATGTATTTAAAAATGTACAAACTTGAAACGACAAGTCCTGGACGATTTCTTCTACCAACAAATAGATGAGAAAATTCAACGATTTATATGTGCACATGTCGAACGCACAAACTATATTTAGAACCAATTTACAATTCCGATTTCCAGTAACTGTTGTCAATAATCTCGAGTTTTAGTTTACAATGTAGAATTCCTCGTAAATATCTAATGAAGATGTCACGTTTCATTGGTTGATTTCAGATTGGAAAACCAGCCCCAGTTTTTATTGCTCCTTCTTATTGGTGGTCTACAGCATCCAGTAAGCAAAATAGAATTATTGTTGACCCATTTATTCTTGACATTATAATCATGACATACAGTAATTTTGATGCTTAAAGTTAAATAGTTTACCAATTGTACACAATAAAAAATGGTATGCAATTATGAATCAACATAGAGAAATATAAATAAGTATTAAAAGAAAGAATCTATGTGATATGAATTGTATTTATTTGAAATTAATACTATGATACAAATAATAGAGCCTATTGCAATAAATTGTCCCGCGTTTAACATGAAATGTTTTTTTCCATGTCTTTTTTGTGGTAGTCCTACATATATAGGAGAATGAATAAAACTTATTTTAAAGCATAATATAGAAGCAACATTATACACGTAGGATCGTAATTACAGTTAATGTATTTAATAGTCATGTTAAAGGTGATTACTTGATTTTCATATTCTGTGGTTGTTTATTTTAACAGTAGCATAATTATGACTATGAGTATAATATTCCATGTATCCTACGTTTAGAATGTACACGGAATATTATACACACTGTCAATTAATGTTTTGAATATATTATTCAAACCACTGTACATGTATATAAATATATTTTTGTTCACACAGAAACTCTCAGCGGCAGCTGGGTTGATATACGTATTATCAAGGATAGCGTATGCTTCTGGGTATTACACAGGCAGTAAGTAGTTTTTTAAATACACACTTGCACGAAATCTATTGTTCAAAACTCGACACAAATTTTATGTATACATTACTTTAAGTTCTGTATTGTCCGTGCTTGCACATTGTAGCAATTTTGTTTTACCTATAGATACATCGTCAGAGAATTCAGTGTAATAACTATAGTTGTGAGATACGATATTTGTTGAAAAAGCTTCGATATAAAATCCAATGAGATTGCATGGCCCACAACCATAGCAATACACGCAGGTTTTGATTTAAAAAGAGTTAAATTATGAAGATTTTTAGGACAATTTTTATTCACAAATAATAGGAATTATCCAGCATCGCGAAATGATCTTTAATGAAGCTCAACGAATATTGCACAACCAAAGTAAGGTCAATAACTCGTGGGGTGGGAGTGGAGCAGCATCTAAAATACCATCGTGAAGCTGACTAAATTCAACACCCGGGTTATGATCAAATAAAGTTTGTTTAACGACGCCCTCGTGTTATGACGTCGTGGCGACATCAGCAGCGATAACGGCGTACATCTTCTTCATCGAAATAAATAGCAACATTATTTTCACTGTAAAATACGCAATTTCATCCTGTCATGTAATATTATAAATTATTTAGCTATAAACAAAATCCTAGTTTGTAAATAAATTGTGTTTTTCAGACCCTTCCAAGAGAAAACGTGGAGCTTTTGGAATAGTGTCATTGTTGGTGCTACTAGGTACTACAATAGAGTTTTCAGCTCGCCAGTTGAAGTTCTTGCCATTGAAATAAGGAGGTCTAAATAGCAAGAGAATGACTTTCAAAGATAATGTGTATATTCTTAATAAATAAGTTAATAAACAGGAAGACATCAACATTTGCAAAGCATCTTGTTTCATGACTATTGGTATTACAAGTTTTGAATAGGCCTATATGTTTTGGATATGAATACCACTCTGAAATGGTCTCATTTACTGCTTGATGAGAACATGTTCTGCTTAAAGGGCGAAACAAATGCATGCATTCAATCAATAGCATGTCCCTCGTGCAATATTAAATATTTATACATGCAGCTCTGAGGAGACTCCAACTGCTAGCAATGTTACTAGAAAAGAGATAAGCAAACACTGGTAATTTTGTATTTTATTATTTTGTGACCTAGTCACAGACATAGTTCCACACAAAAATGTATAATCAAAACGTAAACATTAATAATTTTAGCCACTATTTTATTGTTTGCATAATTATAAGGTATATTATATATCTGTGGCCCCATGCATGAACCTTATAACCCACAGTATTATGAAACTGAGAAAAATGTAGTTGAAATTAGGTCATTGTAATTCTGATACTTGTGCACTACAAATGTGCTTAACTTTAGTAAAACCTCATGCATAACATCCTTTTATGATTTGAAAATGAGATGATAATTAATACATGTATATCATAACTATGCAAAAATGGCAAACAAATTATGAAAATATGATAATTATTTTTTGTTTCAAACACTCAGGATTTTCATAATTATAGAGTACCGTACATAGATTTATAAGTGCAATGTCCATTGATGCTAATATCTCAATAAATTTGAGTTTGTGTGTTATCAGGTTCATGCATGGGGCCACAGATATCTACCACGTCATTCATTCTCAACTCACGCATTAATTTGACTAAGTAATTGCATGTGGTGGCGGTGGGTGGGCGACAATTTCCTGTCGATTTACCACTGGTGAATTGAAGTAATAAGTTTGAATTAAATTAGATCTTAAACTAAGGCTGCCCTTATAAAAAAAAAGTAGGACAAAAGTAGGAATAAAAATATAGAAAAAGTAGAAAAATGTAGAACTGAAACATCACATATAGTATCATCATTCATGCTCATACTGGATAAATGAATGCGTCAATTTCAAAAATTGATATTAATGAGAATTTTGTGGCATTTTGAAATTGCAGTCTCGACAAATAAATATTAATGTTGACTCAGTTGATATTTTACTTATTAAAAAACACTTTTTTCGGATCCTCTATATATCCTGTACAATGTTTCTGTACAGGTTATAACTTGTACAAAATCACAACATGTACACAACATATACATATACATAATATAGTCAGACAAATATCTAGTCAATTAAAGATAATTATCTAGTTTATGAAAGACGATCAATGATTGGTCAGATTTAATATACATATTCATATATGAAAGGTCACATAGACAAAACTGGCAATGGGGTTTCATTAGATCCTAATAGGAATGATAATGGGTACTAGAATTAAATTTTAATCCGATTTGTAAACAATGGATTCGTGTCAATATATGTTGATTTACGGGAACTATGTGATGTTGGTCATGTGAATAGTAGCACTAAACGTCTAAAGTCTCACCAATCACTTTGTTATAAACCACATAAGTTGTCACACAGGCTATTTTGAACAGTTTGGCTAGTTTAGTCCCTGAATAACGATTAACAATATTGAATCCATATTATTTTAGGATTAAATGTTAAGTGTTGGTTCATTTCAAGTTCTCACCACATGCCTACTAAAATAAGACGTGGCTTTTTAAGTGAACAAAAAAATTTGAAAAGTTCTCTGACAATAATGCTTCCACAAAAGAACCAACACCACACCATTAATAGTCATGGACTTGCACACAAGAAATATCTAGAGGAACTACAAATTTGGTTCTTTGTTACAAGTGACAAAATTTCAATAAAGCACTTCACATAAAATTACATCCACTTGAAGAAAAATACACTTGTCAGCACACAGTTATAAAATGTCAGATCCTAGCAACTTGCACATCTCCCTGAAAACCAAAAGAATGTGATAAAAAAATTTAAATTCAAATTTTACTCTCTCCAAAATGAAAAAAGCTAAACTAAAGTACTATTTATTAGAATCGTAATATTGAATGGATACTGATGATTAAAAGAAACTATATCTACCGTAAGTTTGAATGTCCCAAAAAATGGAGCTCGACTCCCATTGTGTTCAACATTGTAGTCAATGAGGATGTAGCTAGTATCGTGGTCATAAAAAGTGTAACACATGCTAGTGTTTTCCACAGGATTGAGGCAAGACATGGTAAATTAATTTTCTAGGGCATTTTCCCACATTTGAGCATTGCCAGGACACAATTATCATTTAATGTTACTGTAATTAATTAAGTTTACTTAGGGATTGTGCATAAACGTCAAAGTTTTTCACAATCCGAACAAAGTTGGGATTGGGTTAGATCCCATTCCTACTCTTCTAATCCTAATATAAAACATTTATCAGCTGTGGACCAATGTTTTACATAAAAGCAATCCAAACATGGTTTCACATAAAAGGGATCTTTTATTTGCACTTTCTCACAGACGGGATAGCTCATGCCATGGCCTTTGATCAACTAGTCGTGAGTCGTGGATCACTGGTTGGAAAAGGAAATAACCCAATGTGTCCAATGAGGAGGACCGATCCTTCGACCAACCGAACCTCAGGCTCTGGCACTGTGCTATGTCCCGTTCCTCTATAGTGTATGGGCTATCCTCATGTATCAACAGATGTAACAACTCTGTCATTTTCTTCACAAAATGATGCCCATGCTTCTAATATGCACAATATGTATATTATATATATCGACGATTGTATTTACCATGTGTCAGCCATTGCAGCTGATGGCAAGCCAATGAGAGGCAATTACCAAGGAGTACCAACTCGGCAAGATGACCAAATGATCCCCATCTTCTCTTAGATGGATCTGAAATATTCATTAAACACTACAATACATGACAAGACAATGATATGCAAATATGTGTGTCATGTGTGTGTGTGTGTCGTGTGTGTGTCATGTGTATGCGTGTATGAATGTACCATGCAATTTGGGGCTGGTTACAGATTTGTTAAAGCTGTGTTGGCACAGAAGAAAATATGTTTTGTTAAAGACCATCGCTCACCATTTCGGCGGGAAAATTGAGATCACGTGACGAAAGCAATGGAGCCAGCCACAAGAAAATTAATTTGC
>JAUTCZ010048258.1:0-11554 GCA_032273805.1 Melanodrymia brightae | reverse complement strand
TTGTAAGAGTGGTGCATAGATCAGCGCAAAAGCGTCTGCTTGTTGTTCGATAGGTCGACGGATCGATCCTCTCGAGTAGCCTGTATGGCGGTAGCGAGTTTGCTCTGTGACGAAATGTCAATATAACCGTGTTTGACATCCAATAACCACTGATTAATAATCAGTGTTCCAGTGATGTCGTTAAACAAACTCTCTTTATTTGTAAGATTCTATCCTTAAAGTTCATTTCTTTTAAATCGTATTGTCAAAACTAAAATTCTGAAGAAAATTTGTATTTTATAATGCTCTGTGACATGCATTTTATCACCTGGCAAATATTTTACTAAGTATTTGTGATAACGTACTAATTTTCAATGCTTGTTATATTGTGTCCTTTGAGTAAAAATTTACAAAAAGTGCTTTTTAAAATTCAGCCACGAGAAACCTATATTATGCATGGGTTAATTTATTTTTGTATTTTAGCCAAACATGAAGTGTATTCATGCCAATATGAATGAGCATGTATTATAGCAGGCCAGTACAGACTGCTTGTTTTGCATGATGCCTTACGTAGTGTAGATCGCTATGGCAAAGCATTCAATGCTTGTTAATAAATGTTTTTAATCATCACATCACATGGCATATTGTTGTTTATAGTATGTAATTTGGCAATGTTGGTTGTGATGTGACCACCACTGACAATAATAACGGTATTAGTGTTAGCGATAGAAATGTCAACCATAAACCACAAGCACTTTCCGCACACTAGTTTGGCCCGACTACATTATTACGAAAAAAAATCGTTTAATCACACTAATAGACTAGTAATATAATTTAAAATGTAATTTTTTTATCAAAAATTCAAAATTATACTCGTATAATTGTCATTAAACGGAAAAGTCAACAATCATCGCTATTACACTGACCAAGTAAAAATAACTAACCGTTATTACATGGGACGAATGTCAACCACCGACCTTCATTTCAGAGTGGGTGTCGATCACTGAGAGTGAGTGTCAGTGTCGACCACTGAACATCATTACACAGTGTAAATGTCAACCACTGATCATCATTAAGGTGTACATGTAAGCCAAACATCTTTGTTAAATTATTAACAAATGACAAGACATTTAGTCACAAATTTTTTATAAAAACAATTTTTTATATATATATACTCAATCTCAACCTTTCTAGATCACATAAATGTGAATATGTAACAAATGTATCACAGTAGTCAAGATAAAACCTCTCATGGTGACCCAATATAACTAGGGAGCATTAGGGAGGTTAACAAAATTAACATGAAGCCAACCGACAAAATTAGTTTGTCTCGATGTTGGAACAACCCTCGAAAGATTATCGTAAAAGATGCTAGACGCCAGGTTTTTTTTTTGGTAAGATGAAATTTGAATGGAGAAAATGTTTACCCCTTTCCCCACTTAACGAAATAGTTTGGTTTTGTTGACTTTAAATTAATGTTGTTATTCTCCCTTCTACTTTAACCCTTAGGAGTAAAGCCCATTGAAAATACATGACCTCAATTTCAACTTGAGACGTAATTGAGTAACCAAATTAATCATTATATAACATTTCCTATCAACGATTGGTAACAATTCTATTATTGTTATGCAATAGCCACATGGACATAACAGTAATTCTGAGATAAAAATATTCAATTATATATTTGGCACTGGACAATCGATCTTAATTTATTTCTAGTGCAACTTAGTTGTATGAATCGCCATTTGCAGTTTCGACGACCATCGCCTAGAATTTCTACTCTAGCTTAAAGACACCGTCATTAAGTTTCATGCCAAATTTTTCCGCTCTGCTGCATCTCCAGACAATACATGTAGCGTGACCATAGAGATGTCCAAACTAATTAGCTGCAGGTTTTGGCAACGTATTCATACGATGTACAAAACACAATATTACATAATATATTGACATTTCTGTTGATGTTTATAGTCGTATAATAAATTATGTAGATAAACAAGAAGTTCTCTCTTGTTTATACACAAATTTTATTTGAGCCAGTTTTCTAAAAAAAAAAAAAGACTATGTTTTACAATATCTGCTAATTTATGCAATCTTTTAAAATGTGCCAATTCCTTACCTTCTACTGACAATATACTGGAAATATATTGAAAACATGCCTCAATTGTATAGTGCCATCTCAATTAAACAGACCACCTATATAATATATATTCCCCCAAATCATCAAAGTTAATACAAGACCTGTAGTAAGCAGTCACTTGTCTTAAGAGACCATCTTTATATTCTTCCAAATCTTCTAATTTAGTATTAAGTGGCCACGTGTTACATATTTTTGACTGTCGGGTGGCTGTTTAATACACTCAAAAAGTAAGAACATTTCGTCGGGACTTTACATGTAATTGAATGTTCATGATGGTCATAAAACTGATTGTTGTAAAATGTTCAGACGATATCAGTCTTTTGTCAATAAAGTCCGGTGAGTCAAAAATATAAATAATTTACAATAACTCAGCTAATAATAATTATATAAAACATAATGCATTTCATGTCTTAAATATTTGGAAATAATTTAGTAAACATGATTTTAAAACATATAAAATTAACTTAACGAACAAAAACATACATGACATTCACAGCTAAAAAACAATTCGCCCTGTATAAATCACAGACATTTTATATTTCGTAACACATTATTTTCTCTAAAACATTCAGAAACCATTCTCAACACATTGAAATCCCATGAGTAAATAAGAATGCTACGAGTAAATGAGAATCGTATTATGGAAATGAGGATGCTTAACTAATACAATACTCAATATTTAATGTTTATGAAACAAATTTCTTGTTTTGTATTCTTCTGAAATATCTTATTGAACAAGTCAAAAAGATTGCACAACAGGTGGAGCTCTCTGAGTCAACAAAATAACAAACCTAAAGTAACCAGGGGTGGACAAAAATAAAACTGCCAATAGGTCCCACCAATTATGTCGTGAATTCCCTCCCCAACCCCCACATCACAAAACAACCCTGACCATTTATACTGCATGTAATACTAATCGATAGCTGCATTACTTAGAGTGGTATAGGACTTTTCTCTATCTAATTTAATTGTCCTGTAATCACATGTGACAGCTTTGACACTTAATTCTATTTTCATTTTGAGACTGGTTAGTGTAATGTATTTTGGTAGATATTGATCAAGATGTTTCAGTTTTATGCATAACTATTAATTGACTGTTTGTGCAAGGTTATGAAAACATTTTAAAATAGTGTTTTGCATGTCCCAAAACCCATCTAGATTATATGCCTTTGGCAAACCTGTTAATTTAATCAAATCTTCTGTTACTTTTTAAATCATAATAATTAATGAAACCCCTGGTCACTATTAAAAATATTGATTTAAAACCATCTACAGTACATGTTTGCATTAGTTTAACATTCAGTGATATGTGTTGATAGCGGAAACATTTGAGACTCTGAAGACTATAAATTGTATTTGTGCTTTGCGTTAGTAAAAGGTTACAATACTGAATTTCTGAATTGAATTTGACTTATGATGAAGACATCTAATCCGTTTCCATTGCCAATTCAAATTCTATTAATACTTTCTGTCCTTGAGCTGCAGTCGTATTGATGTGGGGGATTCTGAAAACACACTGCTGCTGTTAATAGAGTATTCTACAGATTTTGATGCGTTTCTTTCCATGTACCTGCAAAATAACGTCGAACCCAAATTTTAACAAGTTTTTTATTTTTTGGTTTAGAATACAATAAATATACAACAGTAACAGACAAACTGCCAAAGATGTACTAAATAGTACATGCCTTGATACGATGGAAAATAAAAACTTCGCTATCAAAGTAATTTAATCTACAATAAACAAACAGCAGTAACAAACTGCCAAAGATGTACTAAATACTACATGCCTTAATATAATAGAAAATATAATCTTCCCTATCAAAGTAATCTAACCTACAATTTACCTTTGCCCTGAGAAGTTATCAAACTGTCTGACAGAAGTTTCTGACATTGCTCTCTCATTGTTCTGTCGGTCTCGCTGTCGGTAAACACCCGGTTTTGGCACAATGCTACTGCTGGGTTTGGCACTGATTCCACCAATCAACTTGTAGTAGTCGAGAAATGTGCGTACAACATTGCGACCAAGTTTCATATCTAGATCTTCGTTAAGAAAATTTGGAGGCAAAACATGATTAATCAGTTTAATAATTGTGTTCTGTTTGCAATAAATGGCATCTAAAATAACAAATTTTAACAGTTTACTGCAAAGGCATAGATATTTTCTGAGTTCATAGATGTCAATAAGGTCAATTACTTACTCAATTCATTTGATGCCTATAATATTCGCATTTGAAAATCCAATTTAGACAAATCGATGTGACCTAAGCTAAAACATTTATATAGTTAGTATTGATATTACACTTTCAGTGCACCACATACCCATCCCCCCAAACCCATCCCACCATTCCTGACCAATGGTTACAGAACAAACTTTCAGAATAGAATTATATGTATTCCTAATACAGATTTATAACAACACTGATTCTAAATAAAATGTTTGTTTGACAGCAAAGATACAGGCATCCTCTGTGTATGGCATGAACTGTCCTAGCGTGGTCGTCTGGTAACTGAAGAACGACACCTCCAGTGTGTAGCAGTGAACCTTTTCATCCATGCAACCACCAAGAGTCCTGCAAATAACACACAAGATGTTTACATTAGAATCATGTTTAATAGGACAAAAACAAGATGTTTACATTAGAATCATATTTAATAGCACAAAAACAAGATGTTTACATTATAATCATGTTTAATAGCACAAAAACAAGATGTTTACATTATAATCATGTTTCGTAACACAAGTAACAAGATGTGACACTATCATGTTTCATGACAAGAAGCAAGACATGTACATTCTATTATTATGTATCATAACACAAGAAAAAAGATTTAATATCCAATATATTGGTTTTCTCGTGAGATATTTCTTGCATAATAATTTACTACATCTGCTAGTGTTATCGCCCCTGGAGATTTGATACAAGACAGTTATCCAATCACATTAACCAATAAACATAATGTTGCCTCAAATGTGGTATCATATGACATCACAACTTTGAACAAAACATTACACTTGTTTTGGTATAAAATTCCTGTTAGGAATGTTTGCATGTAGATCGAATGCTAATACATAATAAACAGAATAGGTACCCTCTAATTTTTGTGATATCATAAATAGCAGCATGCTTTGATCAACCATTCTTGGCAAACCGATGATAGTATACTTTTATCAACTCATACATGCAGTACTGATAAATTATTAAAATATCACAAAACATTCAGGTATTCACTTTACATTTAAACTAATGTGACATTGTGTCAAGTAATAATAGTAGTCAATCTATGTAGAAATAGTCACAATTTTTATGTTCTACTTTAGTTATTTTGGTTTTCTAGTGATGTGAAAAACAGTTGTTTCCCTTTAACTGTTATAAATGAACGATATTGCATACAGCGAATAATAAATATAACTTGGTACCATGATACTATTATAATCTACTCTCATTTTTGGTATAGCTAAAAGCTACTAACATATGTTAGTACATGTCTGTTATTAGTGCATATTCCAAAATAGAAAAGAGAGTTAAGATTAGTTCATTAACACAATCAGGGCTGCAACCTGAATGACAATAAAATTTGTGTAATTTTATCGACCTGTAAAGGTTGACAATTGTGCAAGTACTCCTCCATAAAACATTTAAATATAATTCATCAGTGATGTATTATTAATTTAACATTATGGAGAAATGTATAGAAAATATTATCAATTATTATAATCGATAGTTTTAAAACAATTACATGTATAATAAAATATGTTTTTATGCAATTTGTTTTGGCACCAGACAACAAATATATGGTGGTTTTCTTCATGTATTTGATCACATTTCTAAAGAAAAGTAAGCCACTTCGAGTTCTTAACTGAGGCCAACAAATTACCTACTTCATTGATTGGTTATGCACATTCAATCATGAAACTTGAAAATACAACTACAGTAATCCCCATTACTAATGAATACATTCAAATTTGTAAAGATAATTCAAGATTTTATTGCTCAAAGCAAAAGATATAAAGTTTGTTTGTTTAATGACACCACAGGAATACATTGATTATTTATCAGCGGTTATTGGATGTCAAACGCACGATAATATCAACACTTGTTGACAGAGCAAATCCGCTGCTGCCACATAGGCTACTCTTCTTCAAATAACAGCAAGGGATCTTTTATGTACACTTTCCCACCCAGGATAGCACACACCACAGTGACAGCCTTTGCTAGACCAATCTTGGTGGTCAAAGCAAACCTTTTAACAGGCAAATAATTCCTTTCTTTTATTCTGTACCGTACTAGTAAAAGTTTGATTGGATTTTCCATTCGTTTCTGGATATTATGCCGGAAATGAGTTTGAATTGTAAGCTTTTTTACTAAATCTCTTTCTATGCCTACTTCAAATGTAAGGTATTATATATTAATAAAAATAAGATTAGGACATTTTCTTTATGTTAGGTTATGTATGTATATTAGAAGTTGCGTTGATAAAACATTTTATGTATTTAGTATTCACTTAGTATTGTTTCAATATAAAACCAACAATGCCTAAAGGTCTCTCTTTTCTTAAAATATTTCTAAATATGTACAATTGGCACAAATTGATGCAAATAGTTCGGTGGAATTTTATCGATTGAAAATGTGTGCAGTTGGCAGATGCTGACCTGCACTGTATTGTGGCAGTTTGGATAAAAATGATTGTGAGCCATTATAAAGTTGGTTTGTTTAACGCCACTTAAATACATTGCCTATTGGATGCGAAATACACCGCTATGTCCACACATGGTCTCAGAATAAAACCAGCTGCTACCACATAGGCTACTCTTAATGATTAGCAGCAAGGGATCTTTTATGTGCTCATCACAGACAGGAAAGCATACACCACAGACAGTATTTACACAATGTAGTGAACCATAGTGGATAGCTGGTTGGAACTGAGCTACATTCCGCTCCCTAGACTCATAATGCATGTGACTCATTAAGTACATGTACTTGGATGTAATTGCGTTCATTTGTACGGTACATGTACAACTTAACAAATAACATTAAGGGAACATAAAAGGTTAAAATTAAAGATTCATACGTACGAACGTACATACATACATACATACATACATACATGTGCGTACATGTATGCACGCATGCACACACACACCCACACGTGTACGCATGCATATGGATACATGTATGCATGCATGTGTATACACACGCCCACACATGCACGCGCACACACACACACATACATACATGTGTATATACTAGTATAAACATGCATGGAGTAAGTTATTGTTATTGAAATTTTAGCATGGAGTAAGTTACTGTTATTGAAATTTTAGCATGGAGAGGTTACCCATACCATTTATAGTTTTGTTATCTCTTGTAATAATATCACCAGAATGCACAATTAATATAAAATGGTATTGTTTCCTATTTATATTCTCCTAATACATTTCATTGATTAAATTAAGCTTAGACATGAAAAGCATTTTAAGGTTTTTGTAATGAACTGATTAGCGTTAAGTCTGTTTCAATGCTGCAGCTTGAAAGGTCTTTTTATATTCCCGTCTTTTCACCTCAAACCAACTTCCTGTCTAAAACTAAATACCTGTGGCATCAATTAGCAAATATTGATTTGTTTCCAACACGCTAAACATCTTTGTGCAACAATAAAAAAAAATTTCAATAAATGAACAGTGCAAATGTATTAGTGAGAAAATAAGATTATTGTGTCAAAGCCAATGGAGGAAACGAGATAATCTTTAAACCTGACATAAATCAATGGTTGGTAATACCTGACATGTATCAAATGATGCTCACTTGTCTATGCTAAATAAAGAAAGAGTACACCACACAGGGATCAACATAGGCATTCGTTAGCAGTAGACGGAGCAGAGTGATGATTGAAGACAACAATATGAGCAATCAGAAGATTCAAACACAAACAGATCATCAGCGACCAGTAATACCATCACAAGTGAACTTAATGTTCACGCAATTACACACTTTCAACTGTAGCAATTTGAAATGAACCATCAACATGGCACTCTTAATGGTCGTCAGCTCAAACATTATTGATATACAAGTGTGATGATAACTACACATTAGATATTTACTTTTGGAAATGAAATCAAAGAATGTTTCAAAATGTTGGATAGGAAATTACTTGGCATGAAGTTGTCTCAAAATGTATGTTTTTAATATTTTTACAGGCCTACATTTTGTGTTATACAGTGCAATCTGGTCTCCACATCAAACAATATCTGTATTACCTCACAAAATCAAACAAAGTAATAACTTTTTTTTTTGTAACAATTTAATATAAATAGAGAAAATAAATGCCTCTTCTTATTTTTGCAGCAGATGCTTTACCTCTTTAAATGAAATCCAGCAAAATAATTCCAAATTTATAGGCTACAGTATGCAAGCTATTATTTCAATAAATGGAAAAGAACCACTATCCTGTAGATCCAAGCATAAACTAATAAAATACATTTAATTTAAGAACAAATACAACAGTTTGTATTATATAACGTGAAATTGGGTATTGTGATTATATATTAGCCACAAAAATGTTTCTGGATTTGTTCATGCCAAAATGCAGTGACAGATTCTCTATAAAAATTAGCGATCAACATCGTAACTGCTTTCTCAAAACATTCCATTAAACAAAAGTGTTCCAAGTCACTCCACAATTATCCATTAAAATCTGAGATTGAATAAATTGTTTTACATTATTAGATTGTTCAAATGTTTTGTGCAGTGATCGATAGAATTGCCAGAAACAATGACAGCGGCATGAAATTTTACGCTTTAATAATGCTCAATTCCTGCAAATATGGACACAAAATATAGTCTGCAAATCGACATTAATTGTAACGGCATGTAAAGTAGCCGGCTGTATAATGAAGCAGAGTGAAAAATGGGACCCATTTTGATGCCAGGTCATACTATTGCAGAATATTAAACAAAGATGCAGCAACATCAGTTGGCGTCTTTATCGATCAACAGTAGTAAACCAGCCATCAATTTAAACATAAAAGATGAAGTGGGATGGCACAGTTCCTTTAGACATGGAGAAGGTTGAAATAATGTTTAAACATGGCCTTCGCGTTGTCTGACTGTTGCATGACTACAAGGCTGGACTGCCACTTTAATCGTCATCGTTAAGTTCTCAAGCAACTATCAATATTACTGATGGCAGATTCATCAAATATCATCAAATACCTATTCAAACAGTAACTTAAGTAATTTACGCATCTACCAATTATTAAATAAATCATTTCTCTTCAACAAAATATATCTTTTTTTTTATAATACATGTACAAGTTATTTACTAATCTTAGAATATGAACACACATAAAGTACACTTTTCTCATAACAGAACTTTGCCATTTAATGATATTGCTTACCATTTTGGCTTTGATATAGTTTATTGCATATACCATAGTTTATTGCGTAAATACATGTACAATAAATAATGAAATATGCAAATGCCTATTATTACTCATATAAAGGGTAGCATATCTAATTGAATTAAAACATTTGTTTCTATATTTTGTTATTAGTATGAACATTCATGTTATTGTATAGACAGTGTTTCCATCAGTTCATTTCTAATGTATAAATGTATAAACGTTTTAGTGACGTAGCTCATAAATAGAATACTATATGTATACTCGGTACCATAAAATGTTGTTTATTACAATAGTACATTCAGTTGCTTTTGCTCGTAATGTACCCATAACTGAAAATTACTAATAAATAAATCATCTCTCAAAAGGACTTGTTTAGTATTCTCTATAAAACTTATTATCAGGGTTATAATTCTGAATTATTAAATAATAATAAATACATTTGATTATAAATATAACGTACTTCATTTGGATTCATTCCATCACAAATTATGGATATTAATGGTCAACTGCAGCATTAGGTATGTCTGTCAACTAATAAAAACGACAACATTATGTTGGTTTGTAATTCCTACATGATGGGATTTCACAGAAAAATGGCTTTAGTCATGAAACTTGATGGTCTAAGGGCATTTTTCGCTCACTGCTCAACAAGAATTCCGAGAGACAATACTCATTTCAATGTTGCTGTTTCTATAGTAGAGACATGCATTCAAGAATCGAGATATCACACACAAAAATTACAATTGTAAAATGCCCTGTTACACACAGCACAATCATCATTACAATTGTAAAATGCACTGTTATACATGTAACACAATCATTACAAATGTAAAAGGTTCTGCGATATACAGCACAATAATTACAATTGTAAAATGCGCTGCTATAGCTCATGGCACAGCTGTGATGAGATTTGTTTTGTTGCAATTATACTGGTCTCCATGTTTAATGTAATTGTAGCTCACAATATGGCGGACCTTCAATATATCAGCAAACATGAAAAGCAATCGAGAATAATCTCGCTACCAGATTGCTATCCAATAATGAGCAATAGGCTGACTGCACAGCAATGTTTGCAGAATGAGGTCTGTATTATAGCGGATAACAAAAAGTAAGTCTAATCAACTACTGTGACCTCAGTGGCCATCTGCATAATACATCATGTTCTCACAATAATGGCTTCATGACGAGATCAATTACTCATCCTGTTATAATGGTCGGTGCCAACTGAAACTTGATGGTAAAAGCTGATGAATAGGTAATAAAAACACGTGTACACTGGTGTAGTTCAAATATGCTCCACCGATTCAATCCATTTACTGTCAATCCAATTCTTGGCAATCAAAGATACATAAATATATATACAATGCAAAGAATTGAATATATAATAAAAGAAAAATTTAAATTAAAAGCGAACGATCATATGCAGGAACTAAATACAATGCTAATGTTCATTGTTAATTGATTGTAAAGCCATCAAATGAAGGAATCCCAACCAAGATGGAGCTAGATTAGCATCTGAGGATAATAAAAGGAAAGGAAAATAATGGTAAAGAAGTTGGTTGGCAAACCTATAAACCAACTAACTATAAAAAACTGGAATCGCTATACATGTATATTAGTAACCACACAGACACTTTTTAGTCCATATCATTAAATTGGCAATGATCATCAAGCAACTTAATAGCCCAAAATCTGTTGAATAGTTCAAAACACACACATGTACAGTGCTAATTTTTCTACGGGAAATCTGGGAATCCAATTCCCATAATACTCCCATAAATGACAATTACGAGTATCCAATTAGATGGCAGTAAACAAATATATAATTTTGAAATTTGTTTAACTTTTAAAGAAACTTTATTACACCAGATAAAAATTCCAAAGTTGGGAGGCTTTGTTCATTGCTGGTTCACAATGTATAGATAGATACAGGGTGTGCACTTTACGGTCGCCCGGTTGCCCATGGATACTCAAAATAGCCTTGGGCAAGTCAAAATCTTATCACGTGTCGCCCGCGTGGCGACCGAAAATTTAAA
>JAUTCZ010048247.1:0-11557 GCA_032273805.1 Melanodrymia brightae | reverse complement strand
TTCAAAAGAATGAAAAACATTTTATAACCTACACATTCATGATAGGCCATACATGTGTCACAATATTCATTCTTTCACATAATTTCTGAATGTTGTATTTGTTCGTTTCTCTCATTTTATTCTCTAATTAAATTAGAGATCGAGGTAATCTCCAGGTAACCTGAACGACCGTTCGCCTCCTATTCTCAGGCCTGTCATATTAATACATGTACAACAATACAATTATCAAATAAATTTTCTATATTTGTCACATTGCTAACTTGTAGAAGAACATTCCATTTCTGTACTGTACAGCGAATTATTAACATTATAGTTTCCCACACATTATAATCTAAACCAGTTTGGCAATATTCAGGCCATCCTCTTACAGTAATAAAAACACTTAAGGCCCGCTTTCCATTAACGCGATTTCGTGCACGCATTTATCAATATCATATAGTGCATTTACATTGTACCCTTTCCATATACTCGATTTCGCGCGCGGACATTCAGCGCGCTGAAAAAAGGTCTATCAATGAGCGATTTTTCAGCGCACGTTTTTTCCCACTCTGTGACGTCACAGCGCGAAATTGTTCTTTATATGACAAGATAAAGTAATTATTAAACAATTATTGTGGAATAAATAAAACTGGATGTAAAAATGGACCACAATAATGTGAAGAAGGTTGTAAAGTTGAGTATGGATCAGCAAGATACCCCGATCACGTTGGTAGAGGGAAATCCATTACTTCGCAATATAAAGTGTAGTGACCACCGCAACAAGATCATTACCACTAATACATGACAGAACATGACAACGCAATTAGCTGTGGAAGGACTTGATTGTAAATACTGTACAGTAAGCTTTTAAAACGATAAATCATAGGTAAGTACACTGTGGTGACGTCATATTGTGTATAGGATTCCGCTTGCGAAATAGCAGATATAGAAACGCACATTTCCGCGTGCAAAATCGCGTTATTGGAAAGCAGGCCTTATAGTGATGTCACGTTAACTTTGGACAACTCAGCCAATTTTAGTTTTGCCCTAAGACTCCTATTTTCAGAGTAAATGGAAGGAATTTTGCTTATTGTTTTACAAAAACCTGGAAAAAATATTATTTTTATAGTTTGTTCAAAACTTGAATAAAAATAGAGACAATACCCGGTATATAAATAAAAAAAGAGTGACCAAAATATGGTTAAGATAATTAATGTTATATTATTTTTTATTCAGGTGACATTGGTGACCATGTTGTAATAATTAACAGCAAACATATTGCCATGAAAGGTGAATACTGGCGAACTTGGAGGTTTTTTCATCACACTCGGTAAGATGGTACTTTAAACACAGTGAGGTTAAACACATAATGTCACAGCAGTTGACTTACTAAATCACCCAACAAGGTACTAACTCAAAGATACATGTATATGGTTTGTCCAGAAAAATACTATATCGGACTATTTTATTGGTATGGGGGCGGGATGTGGTGAGGTAGAATGTCTGCCTGTGGCGGGATGGGTCAAGGGATCGATCACCCACAGTGCAAAACATTTTATGGGCTATTTTCCGTTCCAGCCAGTGATATGCGACTGGTTTATCAAATTCCGTGGTGTGTGCTATCCTGTCTATGGGATAATGCACATAAAAGACATCTTGCTGTTTTTCGGAAGAGTAGCCCAGGTAGGGGCGATATCGGGTTTTCTCTGAGACATTGTGTCAATATAACCATGCGTCTGACGTCCAATAACAGCTGATTTATAATCGATGTGTTCTAGTGGCATTAAACAAATTTAAAAACTTCAGAAAAATACTATATCGGACTATATTATCGGTATATACATTCTCCATATATCCTACTCATTGTTATTTTTTGTATATAATATATAATGTTTTAAGATGTTCATTTATGGCCTTGAATTCTATTAGGCCCATTCCACGTTACGTGTGTTACAATTCAGAATTTATTTTTACAGAACAATTATTCCTGAGAGATAACTTTCCTAAATGTTTATAACTATGATGGTAATACTATTATCATCATAGTTATTTAACATTTAGGAAAGAGTTATCTCTCAGGAATAATTGTCCTGTAAAAAAATCTTCTGTATTGTAACACACGTAACGTGGAATGGGCCAATTAGTGTATTTTTTATATGTTCAATGTAATGTATTATACATGTATTGTAATTTAGAGTCATGTGATGATTAAAAAAGGTGAATGTTGTTGCTGTTGTAGGTATCCAGGTGGGGCTTCCATGACATCGTCGTGGAGGATGCATGAAATGGACCCCACAAAGGTTTGTATATCAAGTATTTTATTGTGAGAAATGTTCAGTGTCTGTGTTAAATGTTTTTTGTTATTTTCAAGCTCATTAGACAGAATCAAGAATAGATATAGAATCCACACTATGACACTTTTTTAAAACTACATGTAGATGTTATAAATTGAGGAATTGATATCAATAAAATTCTAATTCAGCACTTGTAGCAATACATCCGATTATATTGTCGGAAACAGTAGAAGTTTTTCAAAATATCCAGCAATATACTGCATAAAATTTGCAAGTTGGTACTGATTTCACAATGATGTCATAATTGATCAGCTGGTATTCATTTCCAATGATCAGTCAGTATTTAATTTACAAATACACATGTATCATCACTGTTATACTGTTACAAATTTCTTTGGTACTTCTCCAAAAAAATACCTAAATTAACAACAGTACAAACACTGATATACAACTCCAAATCAGAAAACACAGTAGTTATCCTCAAAATAACTAAAATAAACTATACTATGTGCAGAAATGGTATTATGTGGACACTAAAACATTGTTTTTCACTAAATAATCAAGGCCAAGTCTGTTTTGACCTCTTTCTTTGGTTATAGATCTCTTGTCCTGCACTGCACTATTCCATCTATTAAATCCTGTTGAAAAGAATTAGTTCTATTTAAGAATTTAATTGTATAAATATTAATTGTTACGAAATTTATGAGGTGTTGTTTTATTTTTAGATAATGACAAAGAATGTATATAGCGGTATACCGGGTGATCTACATAGAAGAACAATGATGAGGCGACTTCACATTTATCCTGAAGATGTAAGTTCTGGAATCACGAATTTATCCAGCCATTTTGGGTTATTTCCCATTCCAAACAATGATCCACGACTGGTCTATCAAAAGCTGTGGTATGTGCTATCCTGTCTGTTGGAAAGTGCACATAAAAGATTCCTTGCTGTTAATCGAAGAAGAGTAGCCTGTGTGGCGGCAGCAGGATTCTTCTTTAACTGTGCGTTCGACATCCAATAACCGCTGATTAATAATCAATGTGTTCCAGTGGGGTCGTTAAACAAACAAACTTTATCTTTTATCTCTAACCATTGAAGCAGATCTTACTCTATAGGGTAAGCTTCTCTTTTTGTTTGTCCCAAGCTCAAGATGGTCGATCATCCAATACCAAGTGAATCATGTTGGTGCAGCATGTTCAATACATTCTAACAATGTAAATGTTACTTTTTTTTCGTTTTTAAAAGTATGCATTTTATGTTTTAGGATATTCCTGAAGATATTTTGAAGAATGTTACCGATCAGATTCGTCAGGTTCAGCCCATTCCCAGGAGCCTGGACGAGTACACAACCGAAGAGATAGAAAACTTTCCCAAACTCTTTGACTGGTATGTGTAATTTCCAACTTGTGGATATAGGGGAGGATTGGGGGTCAATGAAAAATTTAACGTTGGTAACACTTTCTGTCAAGAGATTTACTGTCATTACTGTAAACCGTATTAATATTGCGAAAATGCACCTGAGCGCATGTTGGTGACTTTCAAATTTCGCGAACGACCATCGGTACATGAAAAGCGCATTATAAGAGGGAAAATTATGCATGCTTATAAATTTCGCGAATTGAGATTGGGTGCCAACTAATTGAAAATTAAACAGACACGAAATTTTCACGGTTTACAGTACACGAAGATTATTATAAGATGGTTATAACTAATGATAGTATTTTATTTCTTGCAGGCCACAAGAGTTTGTAATTAACTATGGAAAGAAGACACACAGATGATAGTCTACCTTATTTCTCCATAAAATATATATGACAATTTTGTGATCATTAAAAATGTATGTGCATGAATGTCAAATGAACTGTTTGCTAGATGTTTTAACATTTAATACTGTTTGAATTCAGTCGATTCGTGGAATGTGTTATTAGTAATGTAAATATGGATGCTTGGATGTCACGGCGAATACAAGACATGAAGGAACAATGGTGTTATAACTAGCAGTAACACTTTCCCTATATATCATATCATGGAAAAGTGTGAGTGTCGGATTGCTTGGGTTACATCATTCAACAACATGGAGAAGCCAATCAGATTTCTTTTAAACTATCAAACTTAATTGAATGTCTACGAACATTGTTTCTTGTGTCCTGCAAAACATTTGTTTGTCTCACAAGAAAACTGAAAAAAGTGAATTTGAGTTTACTCACTGCCCTGTGCATGTATAGAAATAAATATTGTATAATCATTGGCGAGTTTTTGTCATTCTATGTTCAGGCTTCATTGTGGTTAATATACAGATGCTGATGCATTTCTTAATAGCTTCTAACACGATGGTAGGAATATTGTGGACTATTTTGCAACAAAATATATTTATAAATCAATATTTTTTATGTTCTGGTAAGTTATTGGTAATACAAAATGACAGTTCTGCTCAAATATTAAACAAATGGAATATCACCCCCACCCTCCCAATTCCCAGCCTGTCACATAGCCCGGTTTGCGACCCAACAGACTCTTCAATCACCAAATCAGTTCGTTACATTTCAACGACAGTCACTTGAAGAGGTCAAGAAAGTTTTGCTGCCGCCACATATGCTACTCTTCTAATAACTGAAGGGGATCTTGTATGTGCACTTTCACACAGACAGGATAGCACACATCATGGCCTTAGCGCCAACAAACTAATGAACACAAAGTGTGTCGAGATTATAATCCCTCTACTTCAACCCGTATTATGAAGGCCACCTAGTCAGTGGGAACTTTTTATAGGGCAAGTTGCTGGCTAATCCGAGAAAACTGACTGGGTCAAGATGGATATTTTGAAAAATGTCCATCTAGACCCAGTCAGTTTTCTCTGACTAGTTGGAGGCATTTCATAGACATGTTTCATGTTTGACAGCATGATGAATAGTTTAGAATTTGTGTAGTTATTTTTGTTTTAGTATTGATTGTAACTGTACTCCGTTTTTGTTGCAGTTACAATTGTATACTACACCTGGTCGTTTCTTTTGATTTTCTTTTGCAACGCGTGTGTGCTGTCATAAATTATTATCGTGGCCATATATGTGCACGACTTGTATTTTTGGACTGCACTCAGTACAAACATACAACGTGTCCAGGTTGCCGTGTCAATTTTTAATCGGAAGGTAAAATCGTATTCGGGTGTATTGAGGCGTAGAGATGTATGGCATTTGGGTCATGCTGCTATTTTGAGGAAATTAGGTCTGTCACTGTGGTCTGTGTGACATCGAAGCTCACTTGTTCAGCTGGTTTTGTACGAGTCTATCCTACACGTACATTTATACAGACTTAATCATTGACTGGTGAAAGCCGTGCATGGGTGTATTGTTGATTGGGATACATTTTTAGTACCGGGTACTAGGCTCTATCCTTTGCTTATCAACCGGTGTATTTACTGCGTTGAAACATACACCGGATATTGTGACGATTGAAGCGAGGAAAAGTTTGAGTCGATATTATTATAGGTAAGTGTTTGGTGTTTTATTCAGTATCTAATACTTATTTTGACTTTGGAACACTTTGTGGCATGTCTCAGAAATGACTAAAATTAACAAAACGTATATTGCAAAAACCATAACGTCGAGGAAAACATGAAATTGCTACACAGTCCGTGTCATAAATTTATAATATGAAGAGGGTACGTTTCTAACATTGTTTCGTCTATAAATCATAATGTTTTGACATGTACCGCACTACGTAAACGATGTAAATACCAGATTCACGTAACTGACACATGTATGTTTGAATACAGTAATGGCCACCGGACCAGGGGCGGACGCGGCCACCTCAGTAAGTGTTTGTTATTAAAATTATCATTTACTTACATTTTATTGCTTACAATATCAATGTATGTACCTCCAATGCATTTCGAGTACCTTAATATGGTCCTTGTACTACTGTCTACAATAATGGTAACGGTTTAAAAGCTATGTTTTAGTTATGGTCCACGCATGGGAATTAGCCTATACCATCCATATTGGCTGATTAATTATTCATATAAATATAGGATTGTTCTATCGTCAAAAAACTCTTTTTTTCAGCATACTGATTTCTTGTTTTGTGAGTTATTATCATTAGAACAATGGAACGTTGGTGTGGACGTGTTGTCCTGGTAACGGGTGCCTCTATGGGAGTTGGTGAGGCAAGTGCCCGGCTGCTGGCTTCTCATGGAATGAAGGTTGTGGGATGCGCCAGAAGCACAGACAAACTGAAGGTATGTAGAGTGTGTCACCTGATTAACATAAAGCCGTAAGTGACATGGTATTACGTTGTGACTTACGACCTTATCTTAATTAGGTGACGATATTTTAGTTTTCAAAGCACTCAAATTGTTATACAGTGTATCACCCACCATACACTAGTTTTCAAGACACTCAGTGTTAAAACATTGTTTACGTTAAACATCTGAACAAATTTCTTAGACATTATTATTGTATTAAAGATAATTCCTCTACGAACTCTAACCATAATAAAATATAATGACTTTAAACTATTTGCATCCTATATTAAGGATGTATACTAATAACTATAGAAAATAAATAACCTTAACATACTCATCAACAATAAAAAGGTCATCTCTGCCATGGCAGGGGTAAGCGTTTAAGATTGCGCCTTGTCGATGCCAACTGATTTACACCAGCAATATCTATAATAATTGAAGCGCTATTCACGCCACCCATGCACCCAATTCAACAAGCAGCACCGGAACTGAATGAGGATGTACAAATGATTGCTTGGATCACATGATCAGGCGTGTGTTCAGAGAACAAATATATCGCGAGTACTCGCTAGACTGCTTTTTGTACCAAATATTAAATGAATGTGATATGATAGAATACGATTGGTATCAGTTAAATTACACGCGAGATGTTGCGATATATCTCTTCTCTGAACACACCTCTGATTTTCTACATGAGTAATATTAATGAATATACTATTTTTAGAAATTGGCAGACGACATCAAAGACTGGATGTGGTGAACTTTTACCAATAACTTGTGATTTGACAAAAGAAGAAGACATATTAGGAATGTTTGCTGAGATTTCCCGCCAATGGGGCGGTGTTGACGTCTGCGTGAACTGCGCTGGCTTGGCGCTGGATGCACCAATCATAGATGGTGATAAGGACAAATGGAGGAATATGTGGGAGGTATATTGTCTTGTTTTTCGTATGATCATTGGTCAATCCATGCACTTGCAATTATTGCCCCTTTTTGGCCGAATATTTTTACTTTTTAATGTATATTCACACCCACATTTTTAGGTTATTACTTAATTTATAATAATAATAATGTGCAAAACATGAACGGTATCTTACGAATTATAATTATAAATGCATTGTATCCAATGTAGGTCTATTTTCTCAATGACAATGGTATATGCGTAAACATGAACGCTCTAAGAATAGTTGTTTCTGTTTGTGCAATTCTTGAACTAATAAAATACATTAGTAAATCATTATAGCTTACGTTTAGCTTTACTGTACTTTATAACCTCGGTTTTGACATCCAATGGCTGATAATTATCTATCAATTTGCCGTAGTAGTGGTGTTAGTTAAACAAACCAACTTTATCTGTTTATTGTTAGGTTAATGTGATGGCAGTTTGTTTGTGCACCCAAGAAGCGGTTAAATCGATGAGGAAACGAGGTGTTGATGATGGCCACATCATCAATATAAACAGGTATAATTGATGGTAATTTACTATGACACGGATGCGGTCAAAGTTAATATGGTTGGCATCCATTATCACGCCATACTTTTATTTTTAAAAGGTACCCCCACCTTAGTGCGATCTCTGTCGGTGTACATTGGCAGTGCATTACTTTTTTGGTGGATTGTGGTCATTTCCAGCCGGTTAGAAATAACATATTTTGGTAACAGATGCGTGGAGGAATCATTTAGTTTCCATCCGCAACTAGTTGTAACATTCCTTCGGGAAACAAATTTTTATTACAAATTTTAGTTATCTTCATCTGTGATAGGTTTGTTTTATATTTAATATAATTATTTGCACTCTATTAGTTTTAGTTTCATCATTGTCTTTACACATGGGTTGGACTGAATTAAAATTAGTCTATATAACAGAAATCGTGTTGGAAAGAGCCATTTCTACTCGGCGACTAAGTACGCTCTGAGCGCACTGACAGAGGGAACCCGATGGGAATTGAGAGGAATCAACTCACATATCCGCGTAACAGTACGTTTTGTTCAGTCATATTGGTATTCACGATGGCATAATCAGTTTAATGTCAAAGAATAAGAACATGGTTATAGGTTGTTGCGCCAAGTGTCATATTAACGGGATGGTTGCACCATTCTAAATACGAAAGATGCTAGTCATTGTAAGAGGAGAAACAACAGGAGCCAATTTCACGAAATATTGTAGTCTAGTTGACTAGTTGTGGACGTAAACGTAAATATCTGATTAAAAGTCGTTTCAAGAATATAACTAAACATAATTGGCTCCAGGAACCAGCGTTCGAATGTCTAAAATAAATTATCTTCCTATTTCTTATTTGCTATACACGAACTTATACTAAATATCAATGTCTAGCCGACTTTAATCGACACGGTTACCTACCACTGATACTATTTTTGATTATATATTGCCTTTTGGTATAATATATTTCAAAATAAAAAGTGAAGTAGAAATTGATCAGTAGATGTTTCTAATTACAGAGTATTAGTCCAGGGCTAATTAAAACCAATTTCGCTGCAACCATGCTGAATGACGCACAAGCAGCTGAAGACCTCTATGCTTCGAGACAGGTAATACACAGAATATGTAGAAAAAGATAAAGTTTGTTTGTTTAACGACGCCACTGGAACACATTGATTATAAATCAGCGGTTATTGAATGTCAGACGCATGGTTATATTGTCACATGGTCACAGAGGAAACCTGCTGCCGCCACATAGGCTACTCTTCTTCGAATAACAGCAAGGGATCTTTTATGTGCAATATCCCAGACAGGATAGCACACACCACGGAATTGGATAAACCAGTTGTGTATCACTGGCTGGAACGGAAAATAGCCCATACAATGTTTTACGCTGTGGAGGATCGATCCCTCGACCCATCCCGCCACAGGCAAACACTCTACCTCTGGACTACGTCCCGCCCCACACAGAATAAATTATGTAGCATGTGAATATAGTTTTAATTGATTTCTTCCTATTAACTGTTACAGTCGACCATGTATCTGTTCAAACAATAATTATGGTCCCTTCATAAACTATGTAATGGATCTTACCTTTTCTACATTGTATCAATACGATTATTGTTATTATTATCCAGGCATTGAAAACAGACGACATAGCTAAGATGGTCGAGTTTGTTTTAGCTGCTCCAGAACATGTACAGGTAAAATTAAAAATAAACTAACAATAACATACAAGAACGTAGCGAAAACAATAAAACAATGAAGACATTTGACATCATTCTGCAGATCTATACGCATGTCACTGAACTATTTATTAACTAACCAATAACTGCTGTAATTGCGATGTGGCCAAGCATTAATCGTTACTTTACGAGTAAACATCATATGTCATGTTACGGGTAATGTTTGTATCTGCTAAATGAAAGCATCACACGCACTTTATAAACTGCAAGTTATCATGACCACCCATTTAAGAGAATCCAACCTGTATTTGAAATGTTTTTCTAATTTATTTCAGGTTCACGAATTAATGGTTCGACCTACAGAACAAGTCGTGTAGAAAACTCTTACAACCGAAGCTGACACAGTCATGTCGACAGTTTCATATTGCCGAAAATGTATTTCTGTACAAATGTTCAAAATATCAATGTCACTTCATTTGAATGATTCGCAATTTACTAAAAATGTAAAAGTGACATTTAAATGTTTCTTGATAAACGAACTCCTTCCACCAACCCTATCCCCTTAGATCGTGAAAACGAACATTTTCATTTTAAGGATGTAAGGGATAGATGGTTTCATCAACATGTTTAGTTGTACATGATCAATGGAGATATGGGGTTGGATAATGTTATTTATTTTTGATGGGGTGGAGGTTAGATGGTTAGGTTACATCACATGATTCATGAATCATATAAACTGTGAGCTTTATAAGATCATGGTCTTCAAATGTAATGTTTTGAACGATCATGAAAATGCATCTAATTAATAAAGAGGACAAACAATTGACACCTATACGTCACTCTTACAATAAATAAAATCACTTTCAAAATGATCTTGATTTATTTTGGTTAGTTTGTACTCTGACAGTTGATCACCTAAGTTACAGTTGATCACCTAAGTTAGTTAGTTACTTATAGTCCTTCAGGTGGAGGGCAAATTTTAGTCAACCGGTACTGGAGAACTGACCAACTTATTTACGTGCTTACATCCAATTAAGGTTCAAGCACGTCTGTCCTGGACACGCAGTCCACCTGCCTCGACTAATCGCCCAGGTCAGAAGTAGAGAGAAAACCTACTACAAATATTTGATAAGCAGAAAGGGATCTTTTATATGCACTTTCCCAGATCACTACATGTATACCATGGCCGTTGTTATACCTGTTGTGGACGCTAGTCGGTTAAGTGGAAGAGAACCTACCAACTGAGCCTTGCGCGCTCTGCCGTTGCATTAGAACACCTATCTGATGCTGAGACCAGTCCAAACATATCGACACTAGTAATCATATTGGCGATCAAATGTCCATACGCAGAATTTCTTAAGGCCTGTCTGTGCGCTAATACATTTGTCGTAATACATTTTGCAACAAGCTGCGACAAATGTCCCCTCTTGTATTACGACAAATGTATTACCGTGTAGACCGTTTTTGCAACAACTTGCAATAACTTGCACCTTGTTGCAGCTTCTAAAAATCGGTCTACACGGTAATACATTTGTCGTAATACATTGTGCAACAAGCTGAGACAAATGTATCACTTGTATTACGACAAATGTATTACTGTGTAGACCGTTTTTGCAACAACTTTTAGCTGCAGGCTTCATCTTTGCGACAAATGTTGCAAGTTGTTGCAGTTTGTATGACGGACGGTCTACACGGTGCAACAAAAATCCCCACATTTTTCTGCAACAAACCGCAACAATCTGCAAGATCGTGCAGACAAAAGACCCGGAAGGTGGCATTGTTTGGACCGTCAGTAATACACGTGGGGACATTTGTCGCAGCTTGTTGCACCGTGTAGACAGCCAGTAATACAAACTGCAACAACTTGCAACAAGTTGGGATTTTTGTCGCAGCTTGTTGCAAAATGTATTACGACAA
>JAUTCZ010048236.1:0-11558 GCA_032273805.1 Melanodrymia brightae | reverse complement strand
AGTTTGTTTTATTTAACGACGCCACTAGAAACACATCGATTATAGGGGAGCGGGACGTAGCTAAGAGGTAGAATGTCCGCCTGTGGCGGGATGGGTCGAGGGATCGATCATCCACAGCGCAAAACATGTTTATGGGCTATTTTCCGTTCCAGCCAGTGAAACACGACTGGCTTATCAAATTTCGTGTTGTGTGCTATCCTGTCTATGGGAAAGTGCACGTAAAAGACCCCTTGCTGTCATTCGTGGAAGGGTATCCTATGTGGCGGCAGCGGGTTGCCTCTGTGACCATGTGTCAATATAACCATGCGTCTGACGTCTAATAATCGCTAATTTATAATCGATGTGTTTCTAGTGGCGTCGTTAAATAAAACAAACTTTACTTTTACATCGATTATAAATCAGCGGTTATTGGACGTCAGGGGTTGTTTGTTAAATATTTGCCATAATACTATGGGAGCGGGACGTATTCTAGAGATAGAATGTCTGCCTGTGGCGGGATGGGTCGTGGGATCGATCCTCCACAGCGCAAAACATTTTATGGGCTATTTTCAGTTCCAGACAGTGAAACACGACTGGCTTATCAAATTTCGTGTTGTGTGCTATCCTGCCAATGGGACAATAATTCAACAATAATAATATTATTATAATTTTATGTAAAATCCATGAGTACAAATTTTATAGATTATGTATTATACACATACAGGGAGGGACAGACAACTGAATTTAACGCCCTTACAAAGCCGTTACATTAAATCAATGGCCTTATAATTCCCTTGAAATAAATCAAATAGCTTAGTTAAGCAGGTATACAAGGAGTAGGGCCCCATCTCCCCAACCCCCGACTTCTTATGCCTTATGGCTATGGGAAAACCTCTGCCTACACTTAACGCCAATATAACGTTCAATGCATTTATCAACTCTTTAATGATAACATTCTCACTCCTATATATAAAACACCTCCCACCCCAATAACGGATATGTGGTTCAATAATTATTAAGAATAACAACAAATATTCTGTGTTTTGGAACAAACCGGCCGCAACATAATTACACCCAATTTTTCAGGATCTGGGAGATCAGGGTGACAAAATCCTGTCTGAGTCCCACAGATCAGGGATAGGATTCCAGGCATGTCGTAGCTACACACATCTTCACATTATTAACATGCCTCCCCGGTATCCACTATGGGGTAGGCAATCCAAACTCTTCCCTAGTCCCAAGGGTAAGAGTGGGCTCCTCCCGGTTACGAGAATGAGCCCTATTCCATGGTACCTAACCTATTAGATACTACCTACTCATACTGCACCGTATGTAGTAACCACGAAAATATGTACCGACCAATCCCGCGATCCCACCTCACCTCCCAGACCCCGCCCCCTCTAATTAAAAGTTGCGACGTTTTTATTACAATTCAAAACTTGGCAGACAATGTAAATCAGTATTGAATTGCGATCGCAATGAAATGTTCATACAGACATGTATGCAAGTAATACAAGCCTTTTAGATGATACCCATCTAAGATCTGGGAAATAGTCGTGTAAAGCACAAGTTGTCCCACAATAATTATTATTATGTTCATACATGTACATGTAGATCATTCATATGTTATTTAGAATCATCGAAGTCCAAATACTGAAACAGAACAAAACAAAACAAAGCAGCAAACACTGAACGTTCCATTGCATACATGAACTAAGTTAGATAACTAAAAAGAAAAATTAGGGATGGGTGGGTGGGTACAAATATTAACACTGAATAAAAAATATTCTCATGACATTCGTTATCAGTCACTATAAAAAACACTATCAATTGAACACAATACAAACTTGCATTAATTATTATAAAACACGGATAATCAATATAAAACCATATAAAATACACCTACATACGATTAAACAGGAGGGATTGGCAGAGGCGCAGAGGGCCACGTCTCCACCAATTATAGGTATGCAATATTCTGGCTACATGTGTGTGAAATATGAATCAGCGCCTGAATTATTGTTTCTTGACTTATGTTTCATAACCACAATATTTACCGATAGGAAGGTGGAAAAGAACATTAGTTTGAAACACACTATAGAGTGTAGCTTTTGTTATGCAAATAGCTTTCGGTATTAATAGGAAGACGAACGTGCATTCAAAACATACAAAGATTTTTTAAAAATTGAAATAAGTCAACTTTGCGCGTTTTAGGTGATGAATTGTATATAAAATCTGTTGGGGTTTTGGTTTGTTTTCACGCGTAACTAAAGAAAACAAGTATTGAATAGGAATTAAACGTAACATTTGCCAAAAATAACTTAGGGTCTAAACAACTGAACAGGACTATAGTATATTGTACTACTGTAGCTTTATTGTAAATATTCATGTAATTATATAGGCTGTTTTATTTTAAAGCCTATACGTTGTAGAACTTAACGCAATAAAGAACTTGAACTTGCAATTGAACTTGGACCTTTATCCCTAATATTATCAAAGGCTTACCAGTGTTGTGAAGAAGAAGTGATAATAAACTGATAACATTTGAACTCGCAGTGCCTGTAAAAAAAGACAAGAAATATTATTGTAATTGTTATTATTGAAGGAAAGTGTAATAATACTCTCATACAATGTATATAATAACCGGTATATTAATAAACCCAAATGCAAAAGAAATGCAAAAAAAGCATTAAGTCAGTCAATGTCGACAACTTAACTAAGTCTAAAACAGTGTTGTCCCTAGGCTAATTCCCAGAGTTCGTTCATTTCCGGCAACATTCGCGACATGCATTTCCTGCGAGCACGTATAGCTATGAAGATGACAAAATAGAGCTTACAAGTGAACGACGGCGGAATACCACAAGTTACTTCCGTTATTCTAACTTATATAACAAAATTGCTTCAATGATTTAGTTGAACAGGGATCAGTGATCATTGAGAGGCGAAAAGCATGATCAACTGACTATACAGTGATACGAGCTGTACGCGACTCAACTGAGATATAACAGAAGAGAAAAACACTGTCCTTGTTTATCTACTTTAATCTTCGTGTGCATGTCATAACACTTCTGGCATTAGTTTATTACATGTTTAATTGAATTATTCAAAAAGTATTATGTATGAATGAATCGCAATGAATCTCAGACATTATACCTAATTATTGAAAATGTCAGTTATTATTTATAATTCCTAGTTATTTCTACATATTTTTATATAATTAGACATATACCGGTATACTGTAAGAAAATGACATAACCCAATAACGTAATATATAACGTACAGCGTGTAATATTTGCTTCACTCTTGATACGTGGCAATCAACAACTATTCGGTAATGAGCATTTTCTTTCAATTCCTTAAATAGATTAACGTAGTCGTTGTCTATTGTCTGCAACTTGCGAATCGTGATCTTGGCCTCTCCCATTTCAGGCGCCTTCAGCACTTCCTGCAGCCTCGTTAAGCCTGCGTCAATGAAAGCATATATAGTATAGCTATTGGTGATTTGGAACATTTCTCTATATTTAGGCCATTACTTGAGCTGTTTGAGGAAAAGAGAGTTCATTCTTAAAGAAGTTTACAATTGCAACCTTTCAATTCAATTCGTTTATTTACCTTATACAAAATACCCTGTTACAATATTATTGTCCATCTATATGTAATGAATTATCATTTACAACAATAGAAAATTCATGTATAAAACATTTTCAAATTTCAATTTCAAATGAGTAAATTGAGATATGTTAATATAAAATTAGTACCAAACAGAAAATGTCATGAAAATAAAAACAGGAACTGATTGATGCTAGGAGGAACACACTGACGTACAGTGACTGCTGCTGAGCGAGATGTATTAATTATCTTATCAGGAAATACCTCCCCAATACACAGAGCTCACCAACACATAGATCTATAGATCACACAGTAACAACCACAAACACGGCAAGAAATCGGGCATCGCGAATAGTTTGATATTTTACATTGACGAAACCAACACACAAAAACAAACTTGCTATGGCCGTGTTTCGTGGGTACATGCCATCTTAACTCTGTTATCATGCCTTCTCTCTCTATTACTTCTTGTGCGGAGAAAGACGGTTATTCGGTAAGAGGAACCTATTTGGCGTTATCGGTTTTCTTTTGAGATCATATGTCAATAACAGAGCGCTTGATAGCCACTGATTAAACAGATACTATATGTATTGTGTAACTATAATAATAATATATAATGTCCAGTACCACTACAGAACAATATGTTATAATTGTATTATGTATATATTATCTCTGTACTGCATTCTGTGCAGTTTGTTGATAATAAATTCTTGTTTTGTTTTGTCTTGTCTTGATTGATGATCAATGTGCTCCAGTGGTGTCGATAAACAAATCAAGTTTATCCGTATGTTATTGGTTTTGGTAAGTAGATAGAACTTGGCGAGCGAGTGTATGAGCTGGGTCTGTACTACTGACTGATGAAGACATGAATGAACGTTTCTCTTACAACACTTAACTGACCACACACACAAAAAAACAGAAATACACACTAAACCATTACAGTGTGTGATTTCCGAATCTCGGCTAGACGAAGGTAATTGGCTTTCCATTTTGCATACAGTTTTGTGACAATCTTATGCTATTACAAAGTGGGTCTGTATTCTATAATGTTGGACACTTGTGCGCTACAGCATAAATGTAGTCAAATTGATACATTAATGGGTAAATAATTGCAAGAAGGGAGTAAGAAATTACAAAGAATTTTGTGAACACTATATTTAGATTCATCTGCCATGTCTTAGAAATAGAAGTATGGTTTTTCAAATCTAAATAAAAATGTAAATAACACGAATGGTATCTATTGAGACTTCATATGAACAGATGTGAACTATTATTAAGACATTCTTTTAACGCAGCGTATTGTATGTATTTCGACGTGTAATGTGATCAACATCTCAGCAAATGCGTCCGTCTGGAAAGCACATTGCGATACAGTGGAGGAGATAAATACTCACCAAGTTATTCACACCTTGTTAGTATTTGACAAACGTCATCAATTAGTCTATCTATTGTATCTCAACAATATTATATTATTAAATATCTCCTAAACATGTTTTCTTATTGCATGTTACATTCCGTCAACATATCGAAATGTACCTTGAAATTAGACTTGTAAATAATTATATACGATATTGAATGCAACAATTGGTTGTATTTTTCATTTAGACATTGTATGTATATCATTGTATACTGTTGTCTTCTCGTACCTTCGTTGTCTTCGTAGAGCAGCGCAAACCTATTCCACGACCAGTGCCTCACCATATCGCGGTACGCCTGGCCCAGGGTCAGGTAGTGAGGGTATAGACTGATCGAGTAGTAGTCCCTGGATTCACGCGGGTCCCAGTGCCACTGTAGATGTGGAATTTCGAAGGCCGTGCACATGGATTGGACGTGAGCAGCCGACAGCGACGATACTGGCCCGAATATAGCGGCAACTCCCTGCTGAACCATACGACACACTGGAATGAGATATTTACAATGCAGTCGAATGTGCCATAAATACTACTTCTAAATGACAAACATTTTGTCTAGATACAGGGCCCGTCTGTATGTAAATGCGTGTATACACCTAAACTAATTTCGTATTACCAACAACTTTGACATAACTTGTGTGTTTAGGATGATGTGTATATAAATCTCTATAGAAATCGCTCGTATATAGGCCGTAACCAAGTATATAGGCCGTAACCAAGTATATAGGCCGTAACCGAGCACTGGCGACGTTTACTTCATCCAGGCATCATCAGGCACAACAGATCAGGAAGTAAGACTGGGCAACGTAAAATGTGTATATTGACATCAAATGTTGAACCACTTAAATCCATTTGGAGGAGAAAAGCGTCGGACATGTGAATAAATGAAGTTCGTCTGATTAGCTTCTTGTTAATTGTGTAACCCTCACTTAAAGCCGCTAGTTCAAATCCCCTTCGTTTTCTAATAAACAAAGCTTATTCATTATAATTCATTTTGATTTGCTTGTAGCTTAATCATTACGCCGACTGAACGCGTATCTTTTGAAGTTCGCAACATCGGGTTTATTAGTGTGTACTCAATATTCATGAACATCTACAGGCACAAACAAGCGTTTCAGTTCCAAAGAATATTATTATTACTATAAATAGTTGCCTTGGTTTCCCCAAAGGTCAGTTGTTTGACATTGGTGAGAAGAATAGATCACATAGACATTTGCACTGGCGGCAAAACGTGTATGACGTGTTAGTGTAGACAGCCCATCACAGTCTCAGAAGCAACCCATAGCGTTTCAGAAGACTCACTGACGCCAGAAGTCATTAATAACTTTACAGACAAAAAGAAGATATTTTTGAACGATAATAACAGTCAAACATTCTGAGAGAAGATCCAATAGTCTGTCATATATTAGGTCAAACAAAAAGTAAGTTTTAGATTAAGGTTTTATTGTGAAAAAAATTAATTGAGTAGGTAAGTATTAAATCTTTTTTTTCCAGTATTCTATCATGTAAATTTTGTTTTCAATAAATGCCGTTTAAGGTTAGCAAAGAAATAAGGTAGGTCGGGACACCGTAAACAAACCTATATTTAGATTGACCTCACCACAAAAGAAAATGCCAAAATTGGATGAGAAAATACGAAAAGGGAATTGGTGAAATATTAGGAAATTAAATGTTTCGTCGTGGTATAGAGTGTAATACAAATTATGTTATTGGAGAAATCTTCCACGTGACTACAATGTATATCAAAACATCCACGTGTGATGTATGCTTAATTAATATTTGCGCTACTTGTGGATTTGAGTATAATTATTATTTTATTATAATGCTCAGAATACTTTGGACGATGGGGTTTAGAGTTAGTTATTTAGTTATAACTTATTTAAGAATGTATATCCAAATGTGGTTCAGGCATGTCTGTCCTGGATACGCAGTCCAGCTATCTCGACTGATTATTCATAAACAGCAAAGGATGTTTTATATGCACTCTACCACAGGCAGGAAAGTAAACAGATCAGCCTTTGTTAACCAGTAGTGGGACATTGGCCGGTGTAAGTGGTGTGCATCTACACAATGAGCCTTGCTGCGAACTCACTAGTGTTGGAGTCTGTGTAAAAGGAACGCACGTCAGGCAGGAATGCAAGTTCGGTAATATTACAACAAAATTGATTAAATAATAATATAACTATTTACGGAATTTAGCAAATAGCTTGATCCATAAAACAAGATACTCCCTAAACATAGCGTTAAATGACTAACAACACGTAGAACAAGGTTAATGTATTGAAAAGTTACACATCCAAAGTATCAATACACAATATTATACAGTTTAATAAATGGAAATTTAGTCTTTCCACAATAATTAAAATACTGTGTTTCTTCCTGGTCTCCGCAAAGCGACATTTTGTCAATAAAAGAGTTGTCTTTCCTTGCCGGACGTGACCAAAAATGCGAGCAAGAGCGCGCGAACGGTCGAAGAAGCCACAACGAAAATGGACCCAGGAAGCTATTCAGACAGTACTGCGCGTTATTCAACACACAGTGACTTTGAGTCATATGATATTGGCAATGACATTGCAGTCCGTGATAAAGACATGTTAATTATACATGAACAACATAAACTGTTGTTATGTTTGACAGTGATGATATTCCCATTCCAGACATTGATAAGAAACTCAGGAAAGAATATTTATTTAAACATGGAATAAATCCCATATTAATCCGCGTGAGTAAACTGGAATCAAACAAATGATGTTGCAAACACAGGCTGACTTTTGTAGCCTACATGTTGGCAAATTGTGCTTTGTAAAGCAATCATGTTCCCGTGCTGAGTGATCAATAGAAGACGTGTGTACTGATGACGTCGTTGGCCTGGGTCAGCTTGCTTCTATTGATTAAGTTAAGTCCTACCAGAAGCGTGAAACTAAGATATACGTGTGTATAGAAAGCGGTGGTACCATGAACTTATGTCAATAGAAGATATAAATGCTTTAGATTTTAGGGTCAATGTTTGTATTGTTATCCGACTTCAGATCGAAACAAAAAAAGACACATTGTAGCGGCGTCCACAAGGCATTGGATGACATGGATATGATCTGAAACTATCCAGGTTTCACCGACATCTTGTTTCTACAACAGTTGGGTCATAATTAAACCAATAAAGGCAAGCTGAAGCGACAACACCATCGCCAGCAGTGCAAACGTCTTCAATTGATCACTCACCGCAAGAACACGTTCGTTAATCCATGCGAAAATCTGGCAAAATTGAAAAGTCTTTTACGACAACCTTTCTTTGGTCCGAGATAGTGCCTGAGTCAGCTAATCAAGAATGCAGAGTGATGTCGTAAGCAACTACCGACATGTCGTAATTTACTTTACCGGCTTCATCTAGTGCCATTGTATTTTTTCTGCCGAACCCTTTACACTTCGGTGTTTGCTTGCTCAACAAGGTTACGTAAACACTTCAGAAAATAGGAATTTTAAACAATTTCTCAATGTCCAGCAGTGTCCTCGATCATTGATATCGTTCCGCCATCTTAACGACGATGAAAGCAGTTTACAAGTCGCAAATTGATTTCTGCGACTTCTGTCAACACGGGCAGCGAGCTACGACTATCACTTGGGACGTCTTTTTCCAGACAAGTAGTTTACATAGATACATAACGAATGTTCGTTTTCAGAGAAAACACACTAATTCTTCTAGTTCATACTAAGACCAGTCTATTTTTATATGAGAATATGATATGCTTGTTCAAGGAAGTTTTATTTAATCTATAGAGAAAGCTGCTACTCGAGATAAAATGTTTGAAAACAACTCTGTTTGCTCACATGCATGGCAGAGAAAGGATCGATGCAATTAGATCATGCGCTGCATTTGAAGCTTAACTATGGATTATTTGTTCAAAAGCCACACAGGTCTTTGGTAGATAATGTTGGTTTCGGAAGTTTCTTCAGTCGGTCCTAATCGAAAATGAATTGCATTGGGATGTGCTACCAACATGCAAAGTGTCTAAAAGTGAACGATTATTTCGCTGAATTAGCGTCCGTGCCTGACTTTCGAGAGGTCGAATGATCGTTCCACCTTATAGTGGACTGGTAGACTATTTCCCAATCCGACCAGTGATCCACGACTGGTCCATCAACGGTTGTAGTGAATGCTATCCTGTCTCTGGTAATGTGCACACATACCACCCCTGTTAATCGTATGCGTAGTCTATGTGGCAGCAGCGGTTTACTTCTGAGACAATGTGTCAACATAATCGTGAAATCGACATGCAATAGCTGCGGATCTGTATTTGACTTACAATAGCTGATAATTAATTAATCAATGTGTGCCACTGGTGTCATTAAACAAACACGTGGTATCATTAGTTCTATTGTTCACGTTTTTGTTACTATAGTTCCCATAATTTATCGGGTGTATATTTTACTATGGTTTACAAGTTACTGAAAATAAAACGTATGCTATTAAAACAATACGTTTACTACAAAGAAAACCCTGATAGAAACTATTAGAAGATACAATTCCACCGCTGTTCGCTTTGTAATTGTTTGAAACCGTGAGAAATCGATACTAATTTCTTGACTCAGACAGCGTTAAGGACAAAAAGTCCCGGTTCATTCTATCACCAAGTTTGAAAAAGCAAAGCAAATTAAGTTCAGGGGATTGACTCACTCCAACATTTGCAGATGGCATTGACAAATAGGTTGCCTATGAGTGGCAATCGCATAGTAAAAGGCATTTTAATGCGATTGGCGTTCTCTGCGGTTTTTCCAATGATGATTTCAAGGGACCGATTTCTTCTATCTAATACACGACTCCCATCCATTATCAGACAACTAATTCATTTAAACACAGAAACAATTGTCCTGACCTTGACCCAGACTAGAATGTCAAGGTCATAGTTTACGACAAAGGCGTCTGGTCGTGGTTTAATTAATCGTTGAGATACTTCAGCAACAAGGCCAGCCACATCTATAGTAGGCTGAATATTTCTTAAAGACGGCAACAGGATGTGTCGATTGCACAGTACCAGACGATATCCCATAGCCGACAGTGTTAACACTTTTCAATAATACACACGAGTATGAGAAACGCATGGTGACTAATTCCCATGGCATGCCGTGTTACACTTAATCGAGCAACATGTCTGTGGTGAGTGTGTATCGTGTATAACTTGAATTACTCGTCTCCCCTCGCTCACCTCACTGGCTGAAGCTGTAAAAGGATATGTGGCTAAGAATGGCACTATTACACCGTGCAGTGGTTCACAAGAACACAGCAAGGAGGAGACGACGACGTACAAAATGAAAACAC
The DNA here is from genome assembly GCA_032273805.1 of Melanodrymia brightae. NCBI lineage: Eukaryota > Metazoa > Mollusca > Gastropoda > Neomphalida > Peltospiridae > Melanodrymia > Melanodrymia brightae. The sequence goes on along the minus strand of JAUTCZ010048236.1, from coordinate 1,244 downwards.
CCATAACGCAACTTTTGCTTCGAACTGTCGTCACGAGCAGGATTCGAACCCAATACCTACCAATCTTGAGCTCTTTAGACCGATTTTAGTACACGTATAACCAACATTGTCTTGCTATGACATAATATTTATTAGAACTAACCAGAGCTGGCGTTTTAGTCACAACATGGAGATTTGCTGCTCTAACTATTTCAGTTATTACGCAGACGCAATGAAACGTTTAGAATTTAGTCTCGTTCTGTTGTACATGTTTTATCCCACCGCGCAGACTGCGGCCACGTTGTGCCAGGCATTGGTAAATTGAATTATGACCCTCTTCCCGGTGATGGCACTATGAATACGTTAACGATTTCCACTATATTCCGTTAGCAGTGGAAAGAAAGGATGTCCCAACAAGAGAAATATAACCGACATAAATAGAAAGCAAGCCAACTGGTGTTGCATTAAGATTTTCCTCACTGACATTAATTTCTCATTGAACTAAGCCATTAACAAAATTTAATTACAAAATCTCGATTATATTGCAAAGAAAAATAACTTCAACATCTGAACACACTGTAACACAATTAGGAGACTGACACAGTGGAACTAGACCCTATAACCTATATTGTACGTGCGGGGTGGCGGGGTGGCGCAGTTGGGTTTTGTGCTACATGTATATGAATGGAACACCGTCTGTGTGGATGTATAGTTGATAATGTTCTACAAAGGTAAATGTTAGAGTTATGATGACACGCGATACACTATCTTATCTCATAGGGATATTCCACCGGAACGTACATAGTTTGTTGTCTGGCACTGGCAAAGATATTTTCGCCAAAACGAAGTTAGAATTGACTTCCGTACCTATATTCACCACAGAAACATATTTCTTTGTTTATCTGTCACATTAGTATCAGTGCGGGTGAGGGGGCGAGGCTAAAGGTGTCGTCATAACGTGCATGCACAGCAACACCTCGTCATTTTAAGTCATATTTTGGGTTAATCATAAATCACATGCAGACGCCACACAGCTTACACACATAGATGGACGAACAGACAAATGTATACGCTTATAAAATATTATATGGATGGGTGTGTTAATCACTGAATGCCTGAATGACAATATGCTTGGACGACGGACAGACGAACATACAAACATACATACATACATACATACATACATAAATGCATGCATGCATGCATACATACATACATACATACATACATACATACATACATACATACATACATACATACATACA
>JAUTCZ010048225.1:0-11559 GCA_032273805.1 Melanodrymia brightae | reverse complement strand
TTAATTAGCTACTGGTGTTCAATCGAACGGTTATTTTGACACATGGTCTCAGGAGTCTTCTTCGGCCACACAATAGCAGTAAAAGAATCTTTTATAAGCACTTTCTCACCAGCGGGATATGCATACCATAGCCTTTGATGTACCAATCGTTGGCATATACTTGTAAAAGGGGCGTGTTCTAGTGATCCAGCATTCAAAATAGCAAGATGGAGAGGAAGAGAGAACATCCAAACAAAGTTAATCAATGCGCTCGTGCCTGTAAACAAACTGTTTGTCTTTGTCCAATCAAAGTACTCTCCATTACACGTTAACAGAGAGTAATTTAACGAGCCACCATTATCTGTATGACAGGGGCAGTGCTCACCAAACGAACAGTCTTTGTTGTTTGAGAGTAATAAATACATTTCAGCAAATATACCCGTTTTGTTATTGATACAGCAATCAGTCATGCAGTAACATATATAGCTCCATCAGTTGGTAGTAATCAAAATTAATATGAAATAGGCCTATAGCTGCAAGCAACGATCATTTGCACCTAATTTGAACATCTTTGGTTACATTATTTTGGAGCATACACAATCACATTCATTTCAAAGGCATCTGCTTGATTATATTTAAAATTCAATGGTATAATTTCCGATACGCACAGATGAAAGATAATCATGCGTGGCTAGAGCTTTACAGAATACGGTCATACCCGTATGTAAAGACCATGTACGTAAACAACCCACTAAGTGCAATTTATGATGTGGTTGACTTGATATATTGGTTGACATCAATACATGAACTTGCGTTCAGAAAAGACATATCTGATATATCATTTAAAGGCACAATACCTATGTTAAGACGGATGCCACCGTACGTGCGAATCTAATGCTATGTGTAGCTTATTTCTGAATGGCTCATAGATCATTTAAAATATTATTAAAGCTAACATTTACTTACATCTTATTGCTTACAATATCAATATAATTTATGTATATTTTATGCGCTTGTGTGGCTGAGTATGGTCCTTGGACTTTTGTTTACATTAATTTGGCACGAGACAAATTATTTTAGGCACAAGTGCATATTAAACTATTATAATTATTTGGATAACCAGAAACACATTGGATATACATATTGTAAGCATAACATGTAAGTAAATGTTAATTTTAATACTAAAAAAGTCACCATTAGCCATAAATATGTTATAAATAGCATTATCTACGCAAGCACGGTGGCATTCGTTTTAAAACTAGTTATTGTGCCTCTAAGGACAAGTCTGTCTGTCTGTCTGTCTGTCTAACCTGTGTTCATGTTGTACATAGCCACCAAAGGTTCATGCACCTCCTACTGGACACAGTCTTCTCTCAAGTAGGCCTACAAGGCTGTGTCCAGTGCGGCAGAAGGACAAGTGGCATTCCAAAGCCTTTATAGTAGGTTCGAATGTAATACATGTACTATTATTACTTCTATTATTGTAAAACTACTTGTGTTCTATCACACACTTGATTGTCATTCCTAAACTCATTATGGTCACAGTTAATATCACATATTAACTGCTATTTGTGTACATTGGAATTGCCAAACACTTCTATTGTAGTGGCCAAAACAGATTTGTCTATGTGCATGTAGCATATCAAACTTAGTCGGAATGGCTCGAATGCCAATATTAGACGGGCTTGATTTTTTTTTAAAAAGGCACACGAGAGGGATATAGACATTTTTTGTTGTTGGATATGGTTCTCATCTGGACAAATCAAATGGGTCTTTTAGTGTATAAGCTTGATGGGCACACTTTCCAGTTTGAAGATGGATACCACCATACGTGCTCATCTAGTGCTAGTTGTAACATGTTTTGGTTAATAGGGGATTTGTTCTTATTGAAATTAACATTTACTTACATCTTGTTGCTTACAATATCAATATATGTATATCCTATGTGTTATTGTAGCTTAGTGTGTATGTTTGTCTAAAATAATGTGTATCGTATTAAATTATAGTAGTCAAAAGTCCAAGGACCACATTAAGCTAATACAAACGCATCGGATAGACATAATATTATTATATATTGATATACATGTATTAAGTTATAAATTGTAAGTAAATGTTAATTTTAATAAATGCTCTATTAGGCCGAAAAAAAAGTTACTCGTTTCCTATTACATGCTGGGAAAATATAGGGTAGGAAGGTAGGAAAAACATTTTATTTTGGAAAATAGTTTTAGTTATGGTTACTAAATAGGTGTTGACAGGTGTTAATAGTTTTGGAATAGTTTTTGTGGAAATCGATGTTCTATTAAACATTTTTTTAGGACATACGAAGAATGATTTAGGGTCAGCAGGTCCAAATTAGGGTCGGTCGGGTAACCGGAAACAAACAATATTTTATGATTCGCCTTAGCGAGAAATTTGTTACAAATAGCATTAGATGCACTCGTAGGGGCAGGGTGACACCAGTCTTTCAAATCGGAAGTGTGTGTTTGAGTTCAGTGTTCACTAGACGATTATAAACATTTATAATACGATTCTAAACATCAACAGAAATGTCATTATGTTACCTAAATTGCTTGCAATACACTGTACGAATAGCTCGACAAAACATGGAAGCTCTAAGTTCAAACACTTCTAAGGCATGTGCTATTATCTGCATGCCTAACAGAGTGGAAATGTTTGGCGCCAAATTGGTGAATGATGGTCTGTAACCACTAACGAGTCGAGATACGTGTCGGGAACAGACCTCATCCATCGCCTAGTCGGCACGAACCTTTAATATGATGCTTTTTTAATAACAAGTTGTCCCATGTTGTGGTCTTCCAACCCTCTGGACTTTCCTTACTAACAGACCTGCTGTATGTCTTTAAAGTACATTTATTTAACTAACTGTCTGGCTATTCATATGAGCATTTGTATTTTTCACACAGGACTTGTTTTCATAACATTCGATACAGGTTAACAGCGACAGTTCTCTAGCCAGCCTAACGACTATACAATAGGGTTTCCACAATATGGACATACTTTACCAATATGATAGCGGATATATTAAAATGTAGACAAATGTCATATACAGGCCTACATCGATCATGAATGGATCACAATTGTCACTCTCTTTTCCAATATCACGTTCGCCATGCATACACGCTTTCACCCAGTAGTGAATGTATCCTTTATACATAAACTAACAAACGTCCAAATCAATGTTACAGAATTATATCAGAATGATACTTCTTTCCAACAGAACAGAACGACACGGTAATCCACATGCATGTGTATCTGAGGACATGATTTCACCAATCATTAACTGTTATTTACGGACTGACATAGACGCGGAACATTTCATAATTGGAGCAATGCTTTGATCCCTATCATTTAGTCATACGCCAAAAATGAAAAATGTTTTCCACGATCACTCATGAACACCACGAAGACAGGATTGACAGTGTATGTACGATTGTTTAAAGTTACACCCCCGAGTTTGAATATGGATGCGCCACTAATGCTATTTGTAACATGTTTCTGGCTAATAGTTATGTATACATATATCCTGTGTTTCTGGTCATCCAAAGTGTTCTAATAGCTTAATGTGTACTTTTGCCTAAAATCAATTTGCATCGTACTAAATTAGTGTAGACAAAACTCCAATAACCACACTAAGTTACAAAAGAACGTATTGGATATACAATACATATATTGATATTGTAAGCAATAAAATGTAAGTAAATGTTAATTTTAATAAATAACAATGTTCCATTAGCCAGAAATATGTTAAAAATAGCATTAGATGCGCGCGTACGGTGGGTGGCATCAATCTTAGAACTCGTGAGTGTGGTGTTAAAATCACGGTAGATTTACAGTCTGTTCGTGCAAGTCCGTATTATTATTTTCGTGTTATTCCGTATTATTATTTTCGTGTTATTCCGTAGTTATCTGTTCGTACGCAGTTCGTGTTTGGTGCAATCGCGTCCTAACACATAGGAGTTTGACGGACTGTGGACGTATGGACATATGGACGGATTATCTGTTATTCTTGATGTGCAACAACAATTATGACAGCACCAAAATTCTGACTAGTCTATTTGTATTGACTTTCACCTATATTCCAGTCGCTTAATGATCATGAGGGATTCGAAGATTACTCGTCGTTTATAATGTCATTTTACACCGAGTAGGTTATTATCCTAAGGCGTTTAATAACGTGAAATGACCAAATTAGACACATCTCAATGATTGAAATCTTTAGATAAATGTAAAATGTATGGTGTTGTAATATTGAGCATTAGGTATAATAAATTGACAGGACTCTTTTGTCGGAGGGTACAACAAGGACGTTACCAAACTTGGATGACGTAATCGCCGATCACGTGGTATCCTGGAATGCAAAAGCGGCGTTACCACGAACATGCCGTATGCTGAACCGGTAGTGGCACAGAACCTTTACGGCTATAATTGGCATGAGGCACACCGAAGATGAAATCTTGTTTTTCTTATTTTAAATATTGAAATGAATGTTTTGCAATATATACTGACATTTCCAAGTAGAAAGAAGGGCTTATCGGTACACTTTCCATTTAGTTGTGATTACGACAAACACTGTCATTTAATCCGTAGGTTTTTGCACCGAAATTCACAGGATTTTGATGTACACTAAGACATTGGTATCCAGGAATGAACGGGTCAGTAAGTCACAAGCCCAAACAGTATACCCTAATATCCCTACCACTTCTTGAACTAAAGAACAGGTGGAAGTCAACCAAAGACTTAAAGAGTTTTGAGATGTTGCACTTTATTTTGATATGTAAAATAAAACTTCTCGTTTTTTTATCTTCATCCCAATAATTATAAGCGACACTTTTGACCAATGTACGAGGTATTATGAATCAATATGTAAATCCCAGCTGCATAGTTTGAGAGTACGAACATTTTCTCTCGTAGACACATATAACGGTCGGTCATCATTCTCAACGGAGTCGTTTTACACTTAAACGCTCCGCGTCTTTCAACAAGTCTCGTAAATACGTCAAACTTCACAAAGACCGTTTACCATAAGCATCGAAGTAAGCGATGTATTCATTGGTTCCGCTAGGAAGAGCGGTGTTCATTATTAGTTAGCGCCATTGAAGCGATTTTTTCATCTTCGGCCTTAACATCTGGTAAATGGAAGGTTGCCGTACCAGAGTGGCTGAGGACGCCGTCATCGATGCAGGTGTCTAACGAGTTGTCTCGAGTTCGCAGCTGGGAGGCCTCTTGTCATTCAGTCAGGTGGGTCGTCCCCGTTATCGCTTCCTCTTCGTACTCGCTAATACCGCGGCACACTTTGCATTTTAAGAGTCTGCGAAAGGCAAATTTGAAGTTTCTATTGAAGTAATAATACAGAAATGGATTCATCACAGAGTTAATGTAGCCGAGCCACAACGCAACCGTCCATGGTACATATGGGATTTTGTACCCAACTAAAGGGTCGAATATGTTTATAATAAAGAATGGAAACCAACACACACTAAAACAACCCATGATGATGCCAAGAGTTTTTGCTGCTTTAGCTTCCTGTTTAAATTTGCCTTTTCCTTTCAGATGATGGTGATGGTGTACAGAGTTATCTAAGCTACGAATCTGCATGGCTTGCCTGCGGGCACACAAGTAAATTTTCCAGTTGCAGACACCCATGAACACTACAGGAATGTAAAAGGCGACGGCCGAACAGATTATAGCGAACGTCACGTTGACGATAAACACGCAGACACTGGCGCCAGGTGGCGCTGCACATTGAATATAATCCTCAACACCGATCGTGTTCCACTTGTTCATCACTGGTACAAACGAAATGAAGATGGGTATCAACCAGCAACCGGTCAGCATCATGACCACGATTTGTGACGTCATCCGCTCGTGTACGAACGGCTGACAAATGGCCAAATAGCGGTCTATGGCGAGGCAGGAGAGGTGGAATATTGAGATTGTGCACAGCATCACATCGAAACTGGTACCAATAAGACACAGAATTTCCCCTAACATCCATTCTTTGTTGTTGAGCTGTTGGTATATAGCCAAGGGCATTACGAACACAGACACGCTCATGTCTGCCACAGCCAGTGACACGACGAAAGCATTGGTGATGGTCCGCAGTCGACGGTGTGTTGCAACAGACAAGATAACCACCGTGTTACCGACAAGGCATAGTATGGGGAAACACGTCAGTACTGCTGCAATTGCGTATCGGGTTCCAGTGTCATACATAGGCGGGGGACCAGCTTTGTCGGCGAGAATGTCATCACAGTTTAGAGTCGTGTTGGTCATAGTCTTCCTGAACGGTTACGAACACGGCTACCCAGTTCGCTTCTCACTACTTACTATACACGTAGCTGACAGGTGTGCTTGCTCGATTCAGTTGCTAATATTGATTTGATACTTAAATCCAAGAATTCTCACAATAAAACAAAAGATCAATTCTATATAAAACTACTGATCTTCTCGTTGTTATGCTCGTCGGGTTTCGAATTGAACAAACAGAACAAGTCAGTCATAAGCCACGACTTTGAATCATAATAGAAATGTTGCTACCGTTGTTCGAAAAAGGAAGCAAAAACATGTCGTAACATTCCAAACATCGAAATAAACAACTTTGACACAAATATTAACCCAGGCTATTATAGTTCCCTGGCGTATGCACTTAACTCCTTTCTTTTAAAGAACAATCTACGCTAGGTTAAACTGTGTTACTAAGTCGAAACCAAGGACGTATTCAGTACATGAATGGAAGAACGAACACGAACACTAAATCCAGTATTCGAAATCCAGGAAGGAACGAAATGTATTTCACTTCTCGATTCCAACATCAATTTTTACGTATCCTCCAAAACGATTTTCACACACACTAGCCAATGCAGGTTTCCTTCTTTTCCTTTACAACCACGCAGCAGCCGGAAATGTGTACCAACAGCTCCGCAGTTACCTCCGACAACACCATTGTCCGACTGTGGGCTGAAAGAATAGAAAGAACGCATTATGGAATTATTAGTTACATGATGCGTGATCTTATTGAGTAGATAATTAATCAATTGGTTTTAAGGTGAATTAACAGTTGACAATTATAGATACCACTGTCACATGTTTTTCCTTTTCTTTCTCCGAGTGCATTACGGTTCAAATGGATCATTTCTCTTGAACGAACACGTTAGTCGTGTTTACATCATGTGATGCATGCATGACCAAACAGGAACTCGATTTAAAGCCATTAGTTCGATTTTATTGTAAGATAGATCCCATAAATGCTCTCAATGCGTGGAAAATCCTCAAGTTATCAAACTTTATCTTTCTACGAAAGTCCAATGGAATTTTGAATAAAGAGGTGATAGCACACACACTCATGAGCCATTGTTAAAACGTGACGTAACTATGTTTTTGCGAATGACAATTATAACCTGCCTAATGGTGGCATCCGTTTTAAACTCGAATCACTGGCTTTAATGCCCCTTTTGAGGGCTTACAATAATGTTGGGTATACAAATTGGTATGTATTTAGAAGTCACTTGTTATCAGAAGACATCCTTTGAAGAACCAAATCACTTATAATATTTGAAACAAATTGACCTCAATTAAGTAAGTCATTACCTGCTTTGAGAGGATACCCTTTGATGTAAATATATATGCAAGTTGACATGCATTAAGCAGACAATCCGTGTTGCTTGTGCATAGTGACAGGCGAGGGACCGGGGCGTAGCTCAGCGCAAGAGCGTCCGCCTAAGGCTCGATGAGTCGAAGGATCTATCCTCCTCAGAGGACCCGTTGGGATATTTCCCGTTTCAACCAGTGATCCATGACTGGTCTATTAAAAAGCTGTTGTGTGTGCTATCCTACCTGAGAAAGTGAACATAAAATATCACTTGCTGTTATTAGAGAAAGAGTAGCCCATGTGGCAGCAGATGGTTTCCTCCGGCGGACACTTGCACTGAGCTATGCACAGCTCCTCACATCTTTGAAGAACTAACATAGCTTTAATCAATATTGTTCTCTCTTCAAGGTCACCCACTTACTATCAAATATGTATACATGAACTAGTGTATGAGACAAGGTTGAGAAAATCTATGCCAGGTACCATAGTGTTGTATGTTTTTCGCTTTTAATATTCTCACCCCACACACCCACTCTCTGCTACAATAAAAAGGGATGAATAGTCCAATGCCAAACGTATTTGAAGTCCAAATTAGGCTTTTATAAAAGTAACATACATGAACAAAACAAAATTCCCAGGAGTCATTCCATTTAGATAAATATACCTGAAATCCTCCGCCTTTTGAAAAGAAAATAGTCTTTTGTGAAATTATCTAACATGGCAGCGATATTTTAAAAGCTTTCATTATTTATGCAAAAGCAATGTCGTTCTTGTTTGGAATATCCACCTATAGAAGATATATTAAAAGCTTTCATTATTTATGTAAAAGTAGTGCCGTTCTTGGTCACAGTATCCAATAAATCATTACGTGTATTAATAGTTTATAGACTATTTCTATTTATAGCACTTCATTGAAACTTTCACCTGAAATAATCGATAAATTACAAAGATTAACGTTTGAACAAACGGATCACTCTGTAAGTGTGTTAGATTTTTATTAACCGGCGTATTGATTGCTTAATCAATTCCAAATATGACAAGTGCTGATGATGGTGAAACAAACATAATACTGTGGAGGTTTAAATAAAGATTTAGCTTCCACAAACAAAAGTTTGTTGAAAGACATCACTGAATCAGATTGATTGACCTCATTTCTGTTGGAGATGGTTTGCCGGATTGCTCGTGGGATGCGCGATGCATAGTGGAGTTCCTTAGTCGATCAAGTGTTCACTTTCCCGAAACTCGCATGAAATTTGGCACAGAGTTTGCTGAGAGTATATTATTCCAAAATCCACCGATATCCATCGGTAAAGAAGTTTAGGAAATAATATGAAATAAAATCGAATTCAACAAAATCAATACCGCCATCTAGAAAATGGCGGTCATTTTGGATTTCTGAGCAAGACCCAAGATGGGTCTCGGCGGATTGTCAAATAATAATTATACTCTGATACAACTTTATGCTAAATTTCATGCTAGTACATGTATCCGGTAAGTGAACAGGATAACACACACCACGACCTTTGATAGACCAGCCGTGGATCACTGGTTGGAACGGGAAATAACCCAACGGGTCCCCTGATGAGCATTGATCCTTCGACCCATCGAGCCTTAGGCGAACGCTCTACCGCTAAAATACTTCCCGCTTCTCCTAGGGATGCAATTAGGCATGAAATGGTTTTGTCTGACAGCGCTACATTTAACACGGTATCGGTGTGAGCTGCCCACCCTCGTTCGGCCCTTTACGTCGGTTGCCTCAGTGGGTGTTAGGTCACCCAATACCATTTTGACCGCCCTTATGGCATTTTGGTTCACAGACACTTCCACTTATTTTAAACCTTGGCTTATTAAATTTAATATCCACAAACATTCTATTTCGAGAGGACCGTCTAAATTGTCGTCCAATTTACTTCTACTTTTCACCCGGCGACTCTCAATACCACTTCTCTTAATTATATGTTCTCAATTATATCACCTACATAATTTGTAAATGGATAGCATTTCTCTTCCATTCCCACCTCTGTCTAGCCGTCTGGATTACGTACTTGAGACAGTGTGCGTGAACAAGAATTATAATTGTGTAAGTACATATGTTTATTTCATTCTATTCAATTGATTGACACGCATCGGCTATTAAATGTCAAACCCACGGTTTTCAATACATTATCCCAGAATAAGCCTGCTGCTACTCCTACTGATTAGAGTAAAGGGATCTCTATGCACACTTTTCAAACAGACAGGATATCACATACCACAGCCTTTAGAGTACCAGTCGTAGGCTACTGGCGTCTTTAAATATAATATCCACAATCTTTTTTTATTTAGGGAACAATACTAAACACCTTTTTAAATATGGGCGATTCCATGGTATTTGTCCCGTCCGTATCGATTGTTTCTCTTTTTAATGTAAATATTGTTTTTGTACTGCAAATTGAAATTCCTGACAATTGAATTATCTAACAACATAGTGTTTTGTCTTAACTAACCAAAATGATGAAAAACAATCATTGCGGATGAGACAAATACCATGGAATCGCCCATTTATAGATATTTTGTATTACATCTACTAATTTATTTGTAAACACATAGCCCCATTCCCCCCCCCCCCCACCCCATCATCGTTCTGTCCTGGATAGGAGACATTCAGCATCGTGGCTACGTACCAAGGACAGCGTACTTGCAACAGTTTTGAACATGGGGACATTAATCTCATATCACTGACTTCTAGATCTCACACGCATGCGTGCTTGTGTTTACAGAAGTTGTTTTGTTTAAACCTCTGGAACACATTGATTATTGGATGTCAAACGCTTGGTTTTCTCAGTAGCAGTAAGGCACATACCACAACCTTTGATCACTGGTTGGAATAGGAGAAAAGAAAACATTTTTGGGAGTAGAACCTGGATTATATTTTTTTTTGGAAAGGGAGGTAATTCATCTTTGCCTTTTGAAATGCCATTTCCCGCACCTCCAGCACAAAATAATTTTTTAATTTAAAAAATTAACAAAATATGACTAAAAATAAAAAAATTAACAAAATATTTCGAAAAATAATAAAATACATTTTTTTAAATTTCAAAATCAAACAAATATTTTTGTCATAATAAAACTAAACAAAGTTATATTTTTGTACCCACTCATCTAACGTACCTTTTTGCGGATGTCTTCATCATTAGCTCCCAAGGACGCCAGTGCTTTGAATGCTGCCTGTCTCATTTCGTTTCCCCAGTTCACGTCCTAAAAACAAAACACAATCAATTTTTAATCATAATGCTCCAGTGGTATCATCAAGCAAAAAAACTTAATCTTTACCATTTTATTAATTAATCAATGTGCTCCAGTGGTGATAGAACATTGATTCACGATCGCACGAAAAATTATTATGTTTCATAGCACACACCACGGAATTTGATAAACCAGTCGTGCACCACTGGCTGGAACGGACAATAGCCAATAAAATGTTTTGCGCTGTGGAGGATGGATCCATCGACCCATCCCGCCACAGGCAGACATTCTACTTCTAGACTACGTCCCACCCATCATTGCAAATAAACGGTCTCTCACAGGAACTCGTTTATGACCCATAAAACTATGGTCACTGGTTCTTTGTACACTTCAGGGGGTTCTACCTTTTTCTTCAAAAAACTTGTTTCCTTAAGAAACCTTAAAACCAGTTGTGGGTGGAACCTAAATGATTCCATCACACATCTGTGACCAAATATGGGACGTAGTCCAGAGGTAAAGTGTCTGCATGTGGCAGGTTTATCAAATTCTGTGGTGTGTGCTATCTTGTCTATGGGATAGACCCCTTGCTGTTTTTCGGTAAGAGTAGCCCACGAAGCCGCGACAGCGGGTTTCCTCTGTGACCATGTGTCAATATAACCATGCGTCCGACGTCCAATAACAAACTTTACTTTCTAACTGGCCTTAAATGACAACACTCCACCAAAATGTGACGCCCCAGGTGG
>JAUTCZ010048214.1:0-11563 GCA_032273805.1 Melanodrymia brightae | reverse complement strand
GGCAAGTCAAAATCTTATCACGTGTCGCCCGCATGGCGACCGAAAATCTAAAGTGCAATTTAAGTAAGTTTTTTTTTTAAACAAAATTCGGTCGCGGGCCATTGAAAAGTTGTACGGGCAAGTCAAAGTGTTGCTGTAAGTGGCCAGATTGGCCAGTCAAAAAATATCCCAAGTGCATACCCTGGTGTTCTGTATGAATTTTTTAATAATTTCAGTGAATTGGTTGTGAAGAATGACGCACGGTGGAAGAATCTGTGTGCATCTCCTGTCAATCCTGCAACATTTGAGGCAAACGAGAATATTATATACACGGTTTGTCAGTGCGAGGCATGTTTATTTGCAAAACAATGGCAGCACAATTTGCCCACACACTGCACGAAACCACACAATCTCCAGACAAATTTTCACCAGCATTTTGGGGGCATCTCAAAATGTTGACAATTCTGTGTCAGTCAAGAGAATTTCAAATCAAGATAACAAAAGGGGAAAAACTTTTGATTCAGATAGTGCGACATATGTTGAAGAAGAGAACGAATATTTCCACAATTATTTATCAAACTCGGTTCATTATACGTCTTACTTTCTACCTGGGTGTAAGGTTGACGAGAGTTTTAGAAACGGCAATAATGCAGGGGATGTCGTGGATCCGATGTCGGAATTACAGTCCAGTCAATTTAACATGAGTCAGGAAAAGATTATTCTTCTTCTCGATAAGCTGTCATGTCTTCCTACACAAGAACATTTAAAACTACTCCGTGATCAACATTTTCAAAGTTTGTGTCGATGTTTGTTAAAAAAGTTGCCGAAGATGACAAATGAATCGTACTTTCTGAGTATGGAGACGCTAAGTAAGTTCAATTTCAGACAATGCATTACATCGGAGCTGCGTCCACTGCGAGTCTTGATAGCTAACTCGTATGATTGTGAGAATTTGAAACGGATGTCGGTTTGGAACGCGAAGCAGTTATTGTTGGTGGCTGATTTCTATTTTTGTCTGCGGTGTAATTTACCGTGGGTCAAGTATCTACAGATGATGTTCAAGCAACTATTCACTCTGAGAATGTACCGCATGCTTGAAAGCAGGGACCTGGTAATATTAATGTATAATGTAAGTCTCGCCAGAAAGATTTCCGAAAGGCATCTCAATGATGCAATGTTTAAGATTTGCCAAAATATTAACTCTTACACCATTGAAGAGTTAGGAATTATATCTCTGGCATATTTTAAAACAAATCAATTAGTGAAGAATACAATATTCCAAGAAAACCTTGCCACAAAATTGAGTTCTTGTGCAAACAAAATTGAACCAATTTGCTTATCTGCTATTTTGAAATGTCTTCAGAAATCGACAAATAGAGTCCGAATACGGTATCGCCCAACGATGCTGCAGTTGATGATGACCATGCAGCCACAGCTTGCTTTACGGATGTCATCTCTGCCGCCACAAACCGGTCTTCACGTGTTGTCGATGTTCCACAGTTTGAAACACGTCTCGGAGGAACTCGTCTCATCATTCAGCAAGAAGCTAGCGGAGGAGACAGATTTGAAGACATGGAGGTTCAAAGACTTGGCTCTTGCTGTGAGACTGCTAGCAGATTTGTCCGAATGTTTTCCTAACAAGAGTGAGATGTTGTGTGTCGATAAGCTGAACAATGAACTGATGTCTGTGCACAGGGAACGGGAAATTACGTCTCATCTCGACTATTTGGCTAGATTTCTACTCGGAATGGCAATGGCAGGCCAGTATTGTGAACCACTGTTACGGTTGATTTTCACACCAGAAAGTCTTGATTACTTTGCAGGTAAATGAAGTTTAACTGTACAAACCATTGGCGATATTACAGGCCTGTTTTGGTTTTAGGTTACCTAGAAACTACAAATTAACTATTGTTTATTTCAACGTTATTTGACATGTATATAGTTAATATTCGTCGCAAAAAGCATGATTCAAAAGAATGAAAAACATTTTATAACCTACACATTCATGATACAGGTGTCACAATATTCATTCTTTCAACTAATTTCTGAATGTTGTATTTGTTCGTTTCTTTTATTTTATTCTCTAATTAAATCATAGCGAACAGTGCTCTGTTCGCGTCATTAGAGATCGAGGTAACCTCCACGCAACCTGAACGACCATTCGCCTCCTATTCTCAGACCTGTATATATATTTATTTTTTATTATTATTATTTTTTTTTGTAATAAAATTATAGAGACAAATGTTTATACACCAAATTGGAAATTTTCAGTGCTTTTTCTTTTGGAAAGAGGTCTATCTATGTTCGATATGGCAGAATACATGGATAAATCTTTACAGCATTTGATTTTATTTTAGTACTGTTTCTGAAATTAGGGGTTATCTATATTTGACCAATCTATATAAGAGAGAGAATATATAAATTTGACCAAGACAGACAGACAGACCGACCAGTGAGCTCTCTCTGAGTTGAAACATTATCTGTTGTACCCATCCTTAAATGATTGACTTTACTTGATGATACTTTGTGTCAGTTTAGTTCAACCAAAGCTGATCAGTTTGATGAAGAGATATTGATTATTCTGGACATTATTCCTTAATGGTCATTAGGCAAAAGTTATATCTGATGAAAAACACTGATAATATTAAAGTACATATCCCCAGATTTTCATATGCATAGCTTGTCTTGTCCTGTGTTGTAATTATGCTAATTTAAAGTCACTTTGTAATTCAGTAGTCATCCTTAGTGGATTTGATGTTGGACAGTCAGACAGCCAAATAGCCCACAGTTGTAACATGTCATGCTTGTGCCCTCACATAGATATTGCCAATCAGCATTGTCCATTTGTCTGCCACTCTGTACTTGCTATATTTGATTTCACACAATTGAATTGTAGTTCTTTTTAAAGTGTAAAATTTTCAATAAATTTGAATGAAATTGGTAAACAAACACATACCTCCCATTTACATTTGTTATATATTATTTCTTTATACACTTACAAATTATGTATATATAATCTCTTCTGACTTCAATGTGCTTGTTCCAACAATGCTCAAGCTTTGTTACTCCCTCTCTTCCCAAAAAAGCATTGACGGCATGACCACTGGCAAAAACTTGTCCATGCAGGTGTGTTTTGAGGTTAAGGGAGATATAAAAGTCTGATGATGGCAGTTCAGGAGAGTAAGGTGCATGGTGAAATCCTTGCTGGCCAATGAGCTTAAGGCCAAGCATAACAGTCACTGGCGTGCTCATAAGTTCAGTTTCTCAAGAGATTTATTTGGCAAACAACAGAAGCTCTCCATTGTGCTAGAGATGTTTGTAGTCGTTGAAATGAAAAGAAACTCTCATGTAAATTGCTAGTTATGGTTATAACGATTACCACAGGTGTAATGACACGCTTTCATGGTATATTGTGAAGCCATGGAGGATCCCACAGAGGCAGACAATACGGTGTCAGCTGGGCAGGTGATGTGCTGGAGATAGTGCAGAGATTTCACAGAATATAATTACACAGAGGTGTTATGCATCTGCTCTTCACACAGTCAGAGCTGTGGATTCATTTAATCTCTTAAAACATCTGACATAGAAATTATTATTTTTATAACTATTTTCAAACTTTGGCTGGCAACAGATGACTGACTGACTGGATGTTTTGAAAGCAGGCAGCAGAGTCGAGGATTTGTTTTGTGTAATAAAACTCATCTTCATGCCTGTTAGTCCGACAGACCTTTCTTCCAACTTTTTTTTGTCCGTTAGTTGTTGAAACAAACAACCGATATACAAAGTTAAATCTATCGGACTATAACTACACATAGTGTGGCTTTCTAACGACTCCATAGCCTCAATAATATAATCACTCATCCGGTCAGTCTAATTTGGGTCGGAAATAATTTATTTTAAGGTTCATTTGTTATTCATCAGGTAAAATGTCAGTTAATTAATAAATATGGTTAGTGAATAAGAAAATGTTAGTTAATTAATAAATATGGTTAGTGAATGGGAAAAGGAACCTGCTGTTGCCAAGTAGGCTCCCTCATTTCAGTTATCCACAATGGCTAATTTATATATACATGAATATTCTTTTTTTTTATGCAGTGGTTGAAAATGAATATATTGGGTATTATGAGCATTGTAAAACATAATTTTGCTGTTCAGTCCCAATCGATGTTCTTCACTGGTGTCTTAAATAAAGCAACGGTTTTGACAAAGCACCACTGATGGATACTTAAATATTTTTGAAATTGTAAGTAGAAAACTGGTCTCTGTGGTGTACATGTAGTTGTTAACGCTTCAGACGTGTAGGTACCGGGTTCGAATTCCATTCGTGGCATATTGGATTTATATATTGTACAAGATATCACAAATTGTAATGCCAGTAATATATCCTGCAAAAGTCAGTAACGGATGATAAAGTGCTTCAATGACAAAGCTAAGATAAATTCAATAAGCTTGATCGATAATACTACTGAAGAATTTTTCAAAAGTCTTACTGTTAATCCATGCACAAAAACATTTTGAATTGCTTTTGATAGCACAGGTTGCCTTCCTTTGTTACAACCATAGTATCACTGTTTCCAATGTTCAATAGGCAATATTTTCAGATTAGTGTTTTCTTACACACACCCGTTTGAATGAAACCCATGTTAGATTTCTGGGCTCACATGGGCAGTCTCTAATGGGTATTAGAGATGACTTTTTGAAACTTGTGATTGGTTAATCCATAGTAACCTAACAGATCTGATGAGAACTGTGCATTGTTCCCTGCACGCCTATCCCGTAAGATCATTATTTTTCGCAGAGGATTCATTCATTCATTCATTCATTCATTCATTCATTCATTCATTCATTCAATGTTGTGTGACGTACTTTTTAGTTTGATGTCATGTGACTCCTATAGCCACTTCCAACAGAATATATTTACAAATACGGTATTAATTTTATCTGTACAAATTGATTTTAGGAATTTGTAAGAAATAGAATACTACACTCGTTGATTAGAGATCACTGATCATAAACTTGCTTTCACTTGTCGGATACATTATACAACTCAGAAGATCAGTGAACTTTCCATATATACATATCAACTGGAAATAATGAACACTGAAGTTATTTTAACATTAATTATTAAGTGAAGTCGTAAAAGTATGATAATGTGAACAAACTTGGTACTAACTTTAAAATCAGCGAGTACAGATATTTTTAAACCTCTGAGAATTAAAAATTTGTATAAATTTAAAGTAAAAATAACAAATGTAATTTGTATGTTTAACAACACCACTGGAACACATTGAGTATTAATCAGTGGTTATTGGATGTCAAACGCATGGCTATATTGATACTTCATCACAGGAACCCGCTCCACCCTCTTCGAAGGACATAAGGGATCTTTTATGTGCACTTTCGCACAGACCATAGCCTTTGATGGACCAGTCGTGGATCACTGGTTGGAATGGGCAATAACCCAATCGATCAACTGAAGAAGATTGATCCTTCAACCCATCGAACTTAAGGCGGACACTCTTGTGCTGTGCTATGTCCTGCTCCCTGTAAATATAAGATGCACATTTAATTTAGTGTGTTTTAAACATGTACATGTATATTACTGCCACGCGGACTACATTATTCGATATTCCTCCTCCGCTTGTACTTTGTCCTATGACAGTAATAGTCTACTATTGTTTTCTTCTACTTCTAACCGCACGTTCGCTACCATCTCGAGCAGTTGAGCTGTCACGGAGGGTATAAAATATGTGATTTACTTCGACATGGTCCTACCCATGAGGCATTTTATGTTGGGGAAAATATGTCTTCTTGTTATTTGTGACAACTTTATTAAATCAATTTTGGCATTTTTTCAGCCGTTGGCATAAAATTGAAATTCCAGGTCACAAAATGAGCATCTTGTTTTTAGCTGACAAGATAACTACATCAGGAAAGCGTACTCAACATTTTTGTGATAACCGTGGCCTTTTATTGCTTGTACTGAGTGCAAAATATAACTAGCAGTGTTTGAGATTCGTTTTCAAACACTCTTCTTGCTACTTTGTCTGAATAAGATAATAGTTTTGAGATTGAGGATGAGTCATAGAAAAGTTAAATTATGATAACAAACCCTTCAAATAGGATTGTTGCTCGATACATGCAAATGTTGGTGTGCCTAACTATTGAGATCACCTTGATAAAGAAACCATTTGTTTTAGTCGTTATTGTTCCACAGTACCTGTACCTCCGTATTCAGGATTTTATTTAATAATGCCATGTCTCATGATATTCAAATAAAACTATATTTGTCGTGGTATTCTAAGACAAATTTAGAACGCTATTTATATGCGTTGTTTAAAATCGAAATTAATCTTCGTTGAAATCAACTATTCTTTCCATCAATATTATCTTCTTTTCGTTTAATTGTTTACTGTATGCGGAAGCCAGTAGTTCATCTTTGTTACCTGACAGCTTGTGCTGGTGTGTTGTTATCAATAGGATCATAGTAAATAAATGTATACCGTGTACATAATTATTAAGTAAGGTCATTTTGTTTTCCTTCATAAGAAAATTATTCCATTTGTTTTTGTTTTTCCACTGTTTCAGTTTTTTTTTCTATTGTGTTGTGACCTAACTTTTACACAGCTGTTTTTGTGAAGATAGTTTCCATCAACAAAACAAAACCTCAATAAAAAGTTCCTGCAATGTTTACTTCCAACATCTGCACGTCCCTAACTTGATATTTACAATAACCAAATCTCAAATCTCACATTCCTCAACCTGCTATTCTCAATATGACCCTGGTCATTGGTTGCTAGGCAACCAAGAATAAAGTCTGTGCTGCTAGCAAAAAAAAGCAAATAGGAAAAAATGACCCCTGATCTCTGATTTGCAATGACCATGTGACCTCTCTCAACTCTTTCCCAAATTGCTTCTCCGAGTGTACAAGGCCAAAGGGAAGCAACTCTTTAATACTATTACTGACTTCAAAGTGAGGATTGTTGTTTTGTTATTTTAAGTGATGTTTTGATTTTTTTAAAATATATTTGATCTTAATGACTGTCTGATTAACTAGGAACAAAAGGATATTATAGTTATTTTGTATTACAAACACTGGGACCAACCACAGATACAGGATGAGTAAATAAAGGATATACAGTGTAGAAATATGGGTGGGGCAGGGGTTTGAAATAATATGTGCCATTTTATCAAATAACATTCCGGTACAAAACAAATAATTTATTAAATAATGGCAACCCATTACTAACTGTATTTGCGGATAACAGTATATACATTATAGAATTTATTCATTTTCTTGTAGATATATATACTCACAAAAAAAAACCCATGTCATATTATATTTAAACATTTCTGCTTGACTATTTTTCAGTTGAAAAGGTAGTTATAGTTATAGAGAGAAGTGCATGTCCACTGCTATGTTAAATCTACAGAGCACAGATTTGTTAAGGGGGAAACACAAAAGCATGTTTGGAAAATCACATGACCAAAGTATAGTATACTTGTCAAATAAACAGTGACGTGAATTGATGTCAACAGGTAACGGGTTGTCCATTCTATCATTTGAAAACATTAAAATTAAACATAAAATTATAAATTTATCTTGAGAAAAAAAGATTTCAATGTCAGTGGTGGAAAATTGAGTCTGTCGAGGGAAACCTTAAACGAACCTTTATTATATATATTTTTGCCTTTACATAAAAACAAAACCTCATAAGTGTTTGGTATTCAGAAGTTAAATAACACTACTATTTAGTGATGAATTTCCTGTGTGAGAAATCGTTTTGCCCTTTTCAATGATCAGTATTATTATTAAATAGGACGTAATTTGTTTTTTCATTCTCCCGATGACAACAGTAAAACTGATCGTCTTTATGTTTTAGAATAAAGCTGTAGTAAGTCGTTCCCAGACAGATATTATAGAAATGTTCCTATTTTAGTCGATCACACTTAATCTCATTTAGCATTTTTCAGACCTGTCAAACCTCTTGTTTTTTCACAGGAGTCACCTGTTATTTCATCATTCCTTTTTTTCTCCTACCCAGGAGGAATTATCTCCTGTTCAAAGGATACACAAATTGAAATCTACCTTTTAAAAAATCAATGCAAGAAGTTTTTCATTAGCTCATTTTAGCTGATTTCAGTTTCC
Organism: Melanodrymia brightae; assembly: GCA_032273805.1. NCBI lineage: Eukaryota > Metazoa > Mollusca > Gastropoda > Neomphalida > Peltospiridae > Melanodrymia > Melanodrymia brightae. The sequence continues at coordinate 3,435 of JAUTCZ010048214.1, read as the reverse complement.
GACATCATCATTTGTAATCAGCTGAAGTGTTTTGAGTGTAAATTTTAAAAATCATTGTTTGTCAAAGTAAGAATTGTGGAATATATGTACATGTAGTTACAAAATGGTGTTTTATTCTCATGTTACATTTATGTCTATGAAATGTACTGGTACACATTTGTATATAATCCCCTGTTTTTTGTTAGTTAATTATAACTTATTTACGTACTTATCTCCAATTATGGTCCAAGCACATTTGTTCTGGACACACAGTCCAGCTGCCTCAACTGACCGCCCAGGACAGAAATTAGTGTTAGTATGAGAAAGGAAATCCGCTCTTACTATTTGACAAACAGCAAGGGATCTTTTTTATACAATTTCCCACAAACAGGATAGTACATACTGCAGCCTTTGTTATACTAGTTGTGGACACTGCATTCACTCTGGGTTGGAGCCAGTAATGGGATTACCGGTAATAATCCCATATGCTATGATTGTTTTTTGTGGGTCCTGCTCTCCTTTTATGCCAGTTTTCAAGGTTGTCAAGTCTGAATCATACTCCTATTTTTTTAATATTTGTCTAGAAAATGTTTATTTCTGCAGCATGTCCTTGTGTCATTCGTCAATCAGCCAGTAATGTCTGCTTCCCATCCATTATTTGTGAGCAAGCAATTTTTGCATTCCCAGTGGTACATAGTTAAATCTGACAATGAGATGAAGCAACAGGAACTTTATGAAATAATGATGCGACGTGAACTCATTGACCCCTTGATAAACATTGAAATGCAGGCTAGAAAGACGCGCAGAATCGAATTAGGTGTGAATCACAATATTCTGAACATGGTAATGAAATTTGACTGGGTTCCAGTTGAGATATGAATCAATAATTCAAACATGTAGTGCTTGGACACTGGACTAAAATTAAATGTGCTGCGACTGAAATGGTCAAATCATGAAAAATTGATCTTTCATTGAAGTGCCTGCTAGCCGGTTTGCCGATGTTTTTCACCAATATTGTGTGTGGTTATTTCATTAAAAATTTATACTCGCTTGGGTGCATTTAATAAAACTCTGCATTAATTTGTCCAGCTATTTACTTGTGCAGCTGTCTTATGATATTATATTTCTCAGTGGCTTTGATGATTTTTATAGTTGTTTACTTCTCCTGGAACCAACACAAATGTACAAACACATTTGCTATTTTGTGTTCACATATTTTCACATGAACGTTTGTCTACAATGGCTGATCAGTCTTGTTAATACCGGTAGGATTAATAAAACATTGCAAAACTAAAATTCTATAAACATATATTTTGGCGATAATAACACTTGCGTTTCATTGTTACCGGGTAACTATAGCGATTTAATACAAAATTTTGATTTTGGGACAAGATTAAGTTTAAGTCAATTCTCAAAATCCAAACTTTTGGTGTTAAATTGTTATAGTTAACAAAAAACAATGTTATTATCCCTATCCTAATACTACACCTATTAGGACGACAATATATCTACATGTACATGTGCATAAGTTATTTTATTGCATTTTTATTGTTAAAAATCCCCAAAATCGTAGCTTAGTTATCTAGTCTCCTTTCTTATCTATTGAAAGAAAACACGTAAAACAAAACAGGTATAATAACGGTATGATGTAATCAATCAGCTGATCATACTGTGGCACGATGATGTTGAATGTCATTGCTTGATAGGGGAGCCAAAGAAGAAAGAAACTGAACAATAAAAGCAACTAAATAAAACAAAAATAAACAACTCCCAAACAAAACAAATCTGCTTAAGAAATCATCATTGTTCATGTTTTATTTTACATACGCGGTTGTTAGTGTGTTAACCTAACTACAGCTAAATAATTATGTTTTAGCCGAATTAAAAATCTCCATTTTATGCAAAATGATGCTGAATTTCCTAGAATTTTCACCATGGGCAACAAATAAAAAATAAAACTTGCAGTTCATGACTTGTGTTGTACATTGACAGAGATTGTTTGTTTTAGAGAATTCTATAAAGTATCCCCCTCATTAATCAATGTACATGTACTTACTAACCTGGAATGAAAATACACTGTATATTCTTTGTTGGTACCGGTATATCTTTTTTAAGTACGCTGTCATTCGGTGCATTATTTTAATGTTTTTTTTATGATTATGCTTTATTTATTTACTAACTTACTCGTGTGAGGAATGAATATTGTTTTGCATCGTATTGAAATACAGATTGCTATACTATTATGCAGATATCAATCACCCCTTAGAGTGCCGACATGACCTTGCTTCATCCTCAACAATATATCATGCTGTTTCCTCCATGCATTAAATTGATTAATTTTTCAAAACAGAAGGCTAAGAAATGAATGCACTCATCCTGATTAAAATGGGAACATCCCAAGTCACAAAGCCAATATTGGCAATAAGTTGGCTGCAAAATAGCTGATAAGCTTATTACAAGTGGGGCCAGTTTCATGCCAAGTCCAAGATTTATGGCAATGCAATATATGTGGAGAATTGTGAACAAATCTAATAAGATGTAGCCAACAAAAACAATCAACCTTGTGGTGAAATGTACTTGGCAGCCATGCTTTTATGAAATAGTTTGTCATGTATATTGATCATGCAGATCTATGGTTTTCAGTTGCTTGTTGAGACTATTAATTACCAGATTTTATTGTTTGGTTATGGAATATTATCCATAGTCAAAAAATACAATATCTGCAATTTTAACTATCATTAAGAAAATGTATTTTTCAAGTGGAAGGAGGTGGTGGGTGGGGGAGGGGCTGGATGATGTTTGTTTCAACTTATTAAAAAAGCAGCAATTGTCTTCCACATTAGAATGAAATCAGATAAACATACTGGTCTTTTAATTGGCTTCTTGTAGCCTGACAGGTGTAGGTATCATGACAACCAAGGATTTTCTTACTTCCACCATTGTTTGCTTTGTATTTTATCTACCCTCACCATCCATAGCTTTGTATTATCTATACCCTCACCATCCATAGCTTTGTATTATCTCAATCCTAACCATCCATAGCTTTGTATTATCTATACCCTCACCATCTATACATCTTTGTATTATATCTACCATAACCATCTATAGCTTTGTATTACCTCTATCCTAACCATCAATAGGTTTGTATTACAATGTATCTATCCTCACCATTCAGTTTTGTATTACCCCTACCTTCACCATCTATAGCTTTGTATTATCTCTACCCTAACCATCCATAATTTTTATACCTCACCATTCAGTTTTGTATTGTCATAAGCACAGCAATATTGTTTGCCTGCTGTCTTGGAATGTCTTGTAACAGTTTGTCATCTCTCTCATTTTTCTACTATATCATGGGGGAGCGGGACGTAGCTCAGAAGTAGAATGTCCGCCTGTGGCGGGATGGGTCGAGAGATCGATCCTCCACAGCGCAAAACATTTTTATGGGCTATTTTC
>JAUTCZ010048203.1:0-11565 GCA_032273805.1 Melanodrymia brightae | reverse complement strand
GTCCAGTCAAAGGCATTAGTACAGGATTAGATAGTGTATATTTTACGTAGCATACAAATAAATAACAACTAATACAATATTATGATAAAAGTATTTGACAGTATATATTACATTTATTTAATCTATATCCAGTGTAGCTAAACGGGTTGGCAGATCTGAATGATAATTTCAACCCATGCCAAGTGTAGCTCAACAGGTTGGCAGATCTGAATGATATTCTTAAAAGATAATGGATGTAGAAATATTATTGTTAATTATTCAAAATTGTCTATAATTGACAGGAAAGACACGACTTTGCCAAAATCATCAGTAAAATAAACTGATGAGTTAAGATGTTTTAGGTGCTTTTGGTCACTGAAGGAAAATATCCAACCTACACAAACAGCCTAATTGAATATTGTTGTATTCATCTTAGTTAAAGTTGGCAGAAATCTGCTGAATTCTCACCTTTAACCACTGGATTTAGTAAAATATCTTCAGGGAAGAGAGCCTTCCAGCCAAGGTACCACTTGGTGATCTCCTCGTAGTTTGGCATGTTACCAAGCCAGCCACACAGAACCTGCAGCCACTTGGGGAACAAAGCTTTCTCCATTACAGACACCAGGTGGTGGTTAGGAATGATGCCATGCCATGCAATAAACCAACGCCATGGATCTATATTTAATACACAACATATTATTACAAATATTTCATTCGAAGTATCTTTGTTGGTTGAAAGAGATCTATAAGTAGTATCGATCCATATTTGTAATGTTAGTTTACATTTACAAAGTGCAGTAGATCCACATTTTGTAATTTTGGTGTGCATTTACAAAGTGCGGTATGTCCATAATTTGTAATGTTACTTTATATTTACAAAGCATGTGGTAGATTCATATTTTATAGTGAGTATTAATTTACACAAATCACACACAAAAAAACAAAAACAAAACTCACCAAGAATTTGCTGGTGTGGATTTATGACCAAGTCTTGCATTGAGAGAGAAAGTTTTGGTACAATATTCCGCAGCAGGAATGCTTCCATGTGTCCTGCCTTCCAAACACCAACCCAAGGCTGTAGGATGATCTTAGCAGATGCATCAGAGGGATGCCAATTCACAAGAGCACTTGATAGCTTGTGTCTGATTGGTCCATAGCATGAAGCTAGCTTATCAGCTAAAAATATTAGGAAATAAAATTTGACTGGTATAATTTTAAAGTAAATTCCAGTCTATGACGAAGTTCTCATTAGAATGTCTGAAAATGTTCAGAAATCCCAATGAGATTTTCAAAACTGCATGTTTAATATAAATAGGGTCACAGCTTTAAATGGAAAGAGACAATATGGTTTATAAATTATCTAGTTTATTCTCGGAAACAGTCAATTGAGATTTATTCAGGTTATATCCAGGTCGAAAAACACTACAGGCAATTGTCAAATTGAGTGCAACAACTCTTTATTCTATTCAAATTATTAACATTGTTATTTTCGAGCGATTGAAGTTTATTTCTATGAAATAGGTTTTATTATCTTTAAAACTTTTCCATATCCCATAAGCAAAATGAAATTTTACCAAACTTTCCGGCTCAAAATTTTAAAGTTTTGAAAACCCGGGCATTGAATGTGAGTACAATAGAAATCTTACACATCAGTGGCAACCAGGGATGGATCCAGGCATGGATGGGCATCGTATCAGTGAGTGGATTCCACGTCTCCACCTCTTGAAGCAGTGTCGGCAGCACCAGTTGGTTTAGAATATTGTCCATCACCCACGGCGGCAGCACATTCTTCCACAGCTCCAACAAAGCAGTCACTTGTTCTGGATTCCGCACGTTCCACTGTCTGAATAGATTTACATAATCAATCAGCGATGTTCATTCAGAATTTATATCGCATTTAAAGAAATTTTGTTTGTTTAACAATGCCACTGGAACACCGATTCTAAATCAGCGGTTATTGGACGTCAGATGCATGGTTGTATTAACACATGGTGTATCACATTTAAGTGTATGTTTTAAAAGCTAGAAAAACCAAAAACATTAAACCAACGTAAACAAAAATAAAATGGGTAGAATGTTTAAAACCAGGGGAAGTCTATACCAGCACATTGATTTATAATTATATGGCAAGGTGTTAAAGTTAGAATTGTGGGTAAGAACAGCATTTTGATAACTATGTTTTCTAAAATTTCAATCAAAAGGTAATTATATGTTTTAATCATATAGTATTCAAATGCCTTTACAACAATATAACTATCAAATTATTTAGTATCAATTTTTCATTTTAGTATAAAATTTAGTTCCTGATGGACATACAGAATAGCCACTCTGACAGGTGGGAGCCAAACATCCCATATGAGTCGTTGAAAGGTATCCATATTGTCGATATCCATCGTGAACTGGTAATTATCATCCTCAAGCAGCAGACGCCATTCGTGCATTGTGTTCAGACCAAAATCAGGATTTTCAAATGGATTCCAATTCTTAAAGAATGTTTTCATCTGAAAATAATACAATCATTTATAAGTATTCGTCTTCATTACAAGTCAAGCTTGTTCAGTAGGATCTATTCTATGCACAATTTATGGAACAATAATTGTCATATTAATTTTAATACATATCAGATGTATATCATGCATACAAAAAAAGTCAATATGAAAGGACATACAACACCACTGCTAAAAAGAAAAGCAATGAAATAATTGATGATGTTATATTGTTTAAAAGTTTCATAAAATCTATTTCATTAGTACAGCCAAAAGGTAAGTCAATAGAGGGTGAAGCCTCCTCAACCAGCAACATACTATTGTCTCATAGATTACGCAAGAGTCCATCATGAGGTTTTGGGTCATGCTTGCTACTTTAATGTCAGCCAATGGCATTATTGAAGATTTTGTGGGAGACGCTGGAAGTTCACAAGTTGCGTGGCAAGATTGAATCGATTCATTCAAATGGCTGCCATATTGGGGAGTGGGGTTCTGTTGTGCTAGAAAAGCTACCACACACCAAACTGGTCATGTCATATTATATATGTCCAGTAACCAGCTTTATTAATACCAACATTATTGTAAGAGTGGTCGTGCCATACATCTAGTATCATGACTTATAAGTGAAATGACAACATTTGTGAGAGCAGTCATTCAAATATGACTTACGAGTGGAAACACGAGAGCTATGGCCAGAGCAGTCATGTCGTAAATCTTGTACTCTTCATAGAAGTCCCTCTGGAGGTTCTTAAACACGTCTACACAATCGTCCAGTGTCAGTGGGTTCTCAGAGTCCGGTTGTCTGCGAGATTCACAGCTACAAAATAATAAAATAAAAATGCACATTTAAAAAATGGATAAAATCTGCTGCAGAGCTCTGCTGTCAAATATAGTCAGCTGACTTTAAATTATTATCCCATTTTGCTAAATTTTGTATGCTTAGAATATAATACTAATTTTTGTTATTCTTGCATTACTGTTTGCTTGAGACTGATTTTTCTGACTATTTCTAAACCAGACCCATGTTGGACTCACTGACATAATAAGCTGGTTAAAATAGTGTCTCAGATTAGACAGAAATGTTCTAGAGTAATGAAGTTACTGTTACTAACAGAAAACATACCTTTGTACAATATCAAGCATTTTCTGCAGTCTGTTCATCCTCTTGTCCTCATCCATGCAAATTGTATCCAGTCTTTCCTTCTCGTATTGCAGATTCACAATCAAATCTCTCTCATACTTCAACCTACAACATGAGTCTGATCTTGGTAAAACATCAACGGAGCATGAACACATGACAGGTAGATAGTGTCAAGACACTGGATTCCTACCAATGTATTACAGCAACTTAAAACCCAATCCAAATAAAAACAATATTTATCTAATCACAATCAAATATTTAATTAGTTTACATTAAAGCAACTAGCATCACATGCAGTTAGCAGTAAAAACGTATTACTTAGTAGACAAAACAGAAAACATAACAGTTTTAAACTACAAACTTTCTGTCATTTTCAATGATGTCTTCCTCAGACATGTCAACAAGTAGATTTAAGTTGTGAAGGAGTTCTGGCATATCAAAGGCTCTTCTCTCTTTTGTGTCTGTGATAATAATTTCCTCTTCGTCTGGTTTGTCATGCCGATGTGATATAGCATGATACCCTATAAATATAATGAGTAAGCAATTAGTGATAAGAAGACAAGAAATCTAAAAGTGTTGGACAAGGCCCTTAAAGAGAATTACTCAGCATCTCCAAACAATAGCATGGTAACTATCCAGGTGCTGTTTTGGCGATCAATTCGTACATCATAGACCGAGCAATTTTATGTAATATAATGACATTTTAACATTTTGGTGTTGTTTGTAGTCATCTAATTTAAATATATCGAATCTCTTAGTTAAACAGGTAAGGAACAGTGGCACCTTATGGCTGGGGAAACCTCTGCAACCTATCATACATGTATTGTTAAGTTTCTTGAAGAACATCTTTATTCCTCTTTGACATGCACGTTTGTAGTGTTAAGTGTAAAATGGGATAATGCATAAAACTTATAGTTAAAAGGAGTACATGTATAAAAAACCTGTTCACATTAGTTGATACCATAACCCATTTGTATACATCATTATAGAACTAATAAATATTTGTTTTTCAAACTACCTGACAAAACCCGCTTTTCTCTTCCTGTCATATCAATGACTTTAACTTTCGCTGTTGCCGAGTCCCTTACTGTTCGCTTTCTACCTGTTCCCGAGTCAATTACTTCTTTTGCTGTTTTGTAGTTGTATTTAGGCTTTTGCCTTTTTGTCTGCAATATATATTTAAACAAATGTGCTAAATGTGTGTAAATATATTTATAAACATTATTTAATAGTTGATTAACATTGGTAAACTTCTGAAATGTTTTTATATATTTTAACTGAGTGACCCGAGTCAAGAAATTATATAAAAATTAAAATAGATGCAAAGACATATGTAAACATTACAAACAATTGTGTAAAAGGTCGGGTCGCTATGTAAATTTTTTGCAGATCAATCTCTTAAAATATTCTTTGTGCGGATTGTGAAACTCATTGACATTTAGGTACGATCCCTAAACTGATGATAGTTAACAAATTGATCACATATTAATCAATGCTAAAAGCAGACAATATAACTAACCTCTGGCATCCTCTTCCATTGCTGGAGTTGATTTTGAAATTCCTGTTCCTCGTTCTCCTCCTCATCCACCACAGGGTAGTCACTGAGTGAACGCTCCGTCCTCTCCGACCCATGGAAACCAATAGTGCCTTTCCCTCGCCGCTTGTATGCCTCCACAGGCGTTGTTATACCCTGGCCTTGTGAACCAAGACCTTCGCCAGGCTTGTAACCCATCTATAACACACAAAATATTTATTACTTATTTAGACTTTTTCTTATTTTTGCACTAATTTGATTCTAGATTTTTTTTTAAAACAAATCCTATTTCATATCATTATTCATGAACAGATAGTAATATTGTATTAATACTGAAGTATTTTTGATGAGAATTAAGCTTTGTTAGTGTATCTCAACCTTGTGCAAATGTCTGCCTAGCATGTATGCATTTTCGCAACCTGTCTACTGGTGTTAATGTAGTCTTTTTAAATACATCTCACCATAGATTTTTTTACCAAAATTATATGACTGTTATAAATGCACTTGTCAGGAAGAAGTTGGTATTGTTCAAATATACTGATCAGAATTACAGGACACAGATGACCAACCCTGAAGATACATCTCAGATTTTGGCAGTGATACAATGCATATTCAAGTGCATCATTTCAATAAGATAAACTGAAGTAGATAATTATATGATGATGTCATTACCAAATATTGAGATTTAAAGGTATAAAGTATGCATACCTGTTGTATTTTTTAAATCTATAAGTAATTAAAACATATTTGTAGGCAAAGATCTAGATAATCAATCAGACAACTATTATTGATGCTATTTTCATCAATTACAAAATGTTGGCAAACCTTTTGCAGTAAAAGCTGTCCAATACCCCTTGTGTGCTTTTCCCATTTACCAAATTCTCTGAAAAAAAAATATGAAGAGATAAAGATAAAGATTGTTTGTTTAATGACTGATTAATAGTCATCGGTTATTGGATGTATAACACATGGCTATGTTGACACATGGTCTAAGAAGGAACCTACTTCTGCCACATAGCCTACCCTTTATGATAAGCAGCAAGTGGTCTTTATGTGCATTTTCCCATAGATAGGATTCCACACACCACAGCATTCAATGTACCAGTAAGTGAGTTGTGGATCACTGGCTGGAACAGGAAATAAGCCAATGGGAAAATAAAGAGAAGAACAGTTCAAAATCAATCATCATAATACAGATACACCGAATGCGTAACCTAATACAACATGTATGGAGCTGACAATGTCTGTAATTTATCAAGTAGGGTTTAAAGTAAAGAAATTGACAAAATAATAAGTGTAAATACAGGCTCTTAGTCAACTTTTCTTAACAGTTTATTGGAATATGTGGATGACATTATGGAACACTGAAAATGAGTTAAGAACACAACATATAATACAGTTCAATTTGCTGTTCTCATCAATCAAGTACTTATAAGATACGGAGGATAACATACCTGTTCTCATGATGTCCCTTCAAGTAATGAGGAGTTTCTGTTTTTGTCTTTATAACCTGGTTACCCTGCTGGAAAGGTTTGCCTATCTTTCCTCTTTGAGGAGGAGCAGCAGCATCAGAATCAGAATCAGAATCAGAATCCTGCAATTAACCCCAAACAACAAGAAGTCAAGTAAAGGAAGCTTAGTACCATCTTCTTCTGTGGTTAATTTTATCCGATTATGCTTAATCTGGAGTCCACTAGACCCAATGAAGCCCACAGTTTTTACCAGACCTGTGTTTTCAGGAACCCCAGAAATTTCACTGCACTTGTGATCATGTCTGGTGTCTTAAAATGCTGTAGGTTGGGCAGTTTTGGAGATGTTTGGTGTTTGGGATCCTTTGCACAGGTGTAACGATATGGGGAGTTGCGATACAATACATATCTTGAAATGTGGGCCATGATACATATCACAATATATAACATTTTATAGTAAACTGTTTCCTTGACAGGTGAAAACTTGATCGTCAAATTAGTTCAACTTTTAAAGTTGATTTTTATATAAGTAAAATATTGACCGAGATCATAAATGTGTTTTCGTTTCTAAACTTACAGATTGATCCTGATCGCCTAACTTTAGTTTCTCCTCCTTCTTGAATCCACTGCTCACAAAGTTGACAGGATTCGTGTAATCTTTCCTTTTAGATCGTCCTCCAAACGCAGGACGTTCGTCTTCATCACTTTCCTTGTCAGCCCATATTCCTGTACGAACAAATGTCAACTAAATATAAACTCAAAATCAAACTTATACGTAAACTGTACTTCTGATCAAAAATGGGTGAGCAGTAATCAGTGAATTTTGGTGTCAAACATTTTAAAACTTTTTTCATCAAGCTAAATTATAATATAATTAATGATTGTAATAAATGTTTGTTTTTTATATTCAAAATATTGATTGTGTTGTTATAACAATTACCAACCACTGACAATTTTGAAAATAATGTACATTGTATTATGTCTCTTACGACTCTCTATATTAAAATTAAAACAGGAATTGAAAGTACCGAAAACTATATTTATAGTAACTTTAAGCATTACTAATAAATGTTAACTTTTGTGCTATGTTTATATATTCATATTTTAAATTAAATGTGTTATATATTTTACCGTAAGTTGCTTGATGCTTGCTTTGTCTAAATTGTCTTTTTCCTGGATTAAAAATATCATCAATATCATGCTCAGATATCTCAAATCTTTCAACTTCTGGAGATGACATATTGAATCAGAATTCCTGAAAATGAAATAACTCATGAAAATATATAATAAGTGAAATTTATCCATTTTAATCACATTACTTACTAAATACGACACATTTTTTTTAGAAAATTTCAAATGCTATTATTTTAAAAATAGTTATGAAATTATTAGAAACTATCACAATAAATTGTTTTTAAATCTTTATTTATCTTAAGACTTACAGCTCATCAGTAACTATTCCTGGACAGACAATATGTATCATACATTGTAATGTTAATATTGATAATATACCAATTCATTTTATTATCACATTGTTGCAATGGTCTAAAATCTAACCTGTAGACAAGTGTTACTAAAAAGATCAAGTTTGTTTGTTTAACGACGCCTCAGAAACACATTGATTATTAACCAGCGGTTATTGGATGTCAAACGCACAGTTATATCGACCCTTGGTCAGAGAAAACCTTCTACCACCACATAGACTACTCTTTTTCTATTAACAGCAAGGGATCTTTTATGTGCACTTTCCCAGACAGGACAGCATACATCATGGCCTTTGAGGGACCAGTCGTGGATCATAGCATTAGTAAGTTGCATGTCTAAGATGTTCCAAGAACAGAAAAGAACATTTATTGATGATTGCAAATACAGTCAAATGTTCCATTTTAATTAGCTAAAATTAATAAATAGAATTCAATAAACTATATGCAGTAAATAATAATTTAGATTAATAAATTGTCACTATTAATACATGTTATTAATAACAGAATTAAACCTAATTTTTTTTTGATCTGGGCTGGTGATTCACCCACTCCTAGGGTACACGACATATAGTGATTTACAGAGGTCAACATATTCAAGTAAATACATGTAATGTCTTAAATGTACATGTACCGTGCATGTTTTGAAGGAACCATTGTGTGTTAAGCCACAGCTCAAGTTTACAACATAAACTGACACTCTCTATAATACATCACTCACTCCAAGATTTTTTATGTCAGAATACAAGTTGATAACCCATCCAATTATATGCTAAACGGATCACCAAACTTGCCTTGGGGCTAATACACATGCACATATATATGGAATACCGGCAATAAAGATATGTAATATGGCAACAATACAGTGGCATAAATTTACCAGATCTTTCATCTTCATTTTTTAAATGATGCCTACATGAATAATATTATGTACTTGCATTATACATTGTACAGGGACAAACAACTGAATGTAAAGCCCTTACAAAGCCATTGCAATAAATCAAAGCATTTATAATATCCTTAAAATAAATTAAAGCATTTAGTTAAACAGGTACAAAAGTAAGTAATAGGGGCCCCTTATGCTTTATGGCTCTGGGGAAACATATGTGTAGATGTACATAACTCAAATACATGATTAACAGTGATGAATGATGGGTTGGATGTCATTCTTTGTGACAAGATCTGTTGAACAGTGTTGATGATTTATTACACAATCATTGTCAGCTTGATATTTCATTGAGGCCACACAAACAAATATATTTACTATACTGTACATGTTTGTCAATAAACATAGCAGAATAAATATAAATACAAAATCATACAATTTTATTTAATTATATATAATTATATACCACCTATTTAATAAACAATTAAATTTAATTAATACATTTAAAAAAAAGTCACATTTTAGATGATTTTACTAGTTCCATTTTTAATATAAACACCAAATTTATTTCCCATTTTGGACAAATATTTTGGATCGCAAAATCTGAAATTTTTTATGGATTGTGCAAACTATTTCAGATGTGGAATATAAATTTGGTTCTAAACACTCCATTTTAAGCCAACTCAACCAAGCGATTACATTACAACTCATTTAATTAGAATGTAAAATTACTTTAAAATTATTGCAGTGATCGTCATTGTGATATGCTGCACTTTTCTTCTATTGTTGTTCTTATGTGATTTTATAATAATTTTGCAATTATTTAATGCGTATTTACTTACCACTAATAAATTGTCAGTGTCTCTACCTTCTATAAACAATATTATTTATAGAGGGTAGAGACAACAATGTTTGCTGCGATGAGTAAATATGCATTAAATAACTGTTTTTTTTTCAAACCATTAATTTTTATGTCAAGTGTCCATGTTATCATCTACACTTGAATCCAGGGCTCACTCTGAAAAAGATTATTTTAGCCAACTTTCCAAAAATTGCATTTTGCTTTAAATATTTTTTTAAATTTGAATTGTTAATTTGGCTACCTATATGCACATGTAATGTATATACATGTATATATCATATGTACAGGGTAAACCCTGGAATCTCAGGCAACTAATTTTACCCATATGCATTAAAAAACAAATTTACATTAACTTTAAGGTCAGACCGTTAAATATTAAGTTCAGACTACATGTACACAATTATCATTCAGCAGGATTACTGATGAAGTAAAAACAACCAGCTTCAAAAAATTATTTTCCTGGCCTTGTCAACATGCAAGTAACACTAAAGGTTTTATATCTCATTCAAAGGTGCATGCTGTGGTAAGTAACCCAAATAACTTGACCTCTAAGTTTTATAAAATGTAATTTAGAATGCCTTCTATGTATTAAAACATATCAGTTCATGTGTATGGATAACTATAGTAAATCCATTGTATTGTATATACAAATAATTTTTACTTGCATTTATTTAGCTTACTAGTGTTGAAAGCATTACAACAAGGCTCAGAGACTTGTGACTGTCATTGAAGTGGTGACTTTTTGCATTGCACAGCTCTCGACTAAACCAGGGGCGGGTTTAATGGAGAGGTTATAACGTCATTTACGACTGCCTTAGCTATGACATGACACTACGATTACGTAAATACCAATATTTGAGGACAATAAAGCGGTCACAGTGGTAAATTCAAGTATCGTGGCCGCAAAATATCGCAGCTGTAACGTGTATCGATACACACAACTGTGGCAGCGCAATCGTTCGGACGACTTTACGCCATCATTGCGTTAAGCAACGCTCATTAAACCGGCCCCTGGTTATATTTAGTTGTCAAACTACAGAGAGTTCAATATGTTTGGACGTAAACTTACCTGGTTGTAATCCATGTTGCTGAAATTAGGGCTATCCATGGATGGCATCAGCTGGTTACCATAGTCGAACTGAATAGGATCAATGCCGACAGGTTCAAACTGAGGGGGGTCGAGATGGAAACCTGGCTGGTGGGCGTGTAGGATTGGTGGGTTCTCTAGGAAGTCGTTTTCCGCCTTCAGCTGCATCTTGGGAGCATCAATAACCGTGGCTGGCGGAATTACGTTCGATTCGTCGCCAGTCGGGGAGTTCTGTCGACTGCCATTTCTGACGTAACAAAGATAAACATTGTTTGTTTAATAACAACACTGGAATAGTTACGCAGGGTTAGATAAATCCCATGCACGGAGTTACCAGATTTCGCTTATGGGCTACTGCTTTAGCATGTGTAGGTAGCCCTGTGGGCTACCAAATAAATATATCAATAAAGCTTTGAATAAAGTATTTCTGATACATTTTCAGTAACTTGTCTGTATTTACTAACTTTGTACAAGTGTGGATATTTGATTTTTTTTTCACGTTTGGGGATATCTGAATGTGGTGCTGGGCTACCAGAATGTTCATATATGTTAGCCCACTGGGCTATCGTCAACGCTTGTAATTTCGTGATGCTTGTTCATTCGTGATGTTTGTTGATTCCGCTGTAGCTCGCGCAATCGT